>CAKOAT010384043.1:295752-314164 GCA_932364175.1 Eruca vesicaria subsp. sativa
GCCGGTTTCGGCTTTACGTTGGTAGGATTTTATTGACGAGACGGTGTCGCTAAAGTATGGCGATTCGCCGATAATCATGTTGATTTTTCGGCGGTTAGCATCGTTACCCTTCTCGTCTATTTTTCGTCCGCGTTTTTCGCCCGACTGATTTCCCTGAGGCGGAGTTTGCGTGTTTTGGTCATTCTTCGGGACGCGGTCCGAATCGCGGATAAGATCCTTGACGCTAGACATCTCAGAAAGTTCTCCCGCGACTAAATTTGCGGCCAGTCTAGCGCCGAGAACTTTGCAGTCCACGGTGGAATGACCATGGGTTTGGTGGAGGTCGCAGAAAGAATTCTCGTCGTAATTCGAATTTCTCGTCCACGTGTTACCCGTAGTCCGCCCTTGCTCCGAACCGGAGTTAATGGCGTAGTTATGCGCCCCTCGGAGATCCTGTCCCTCGTGATGGACGAATTTGTCGTTACGAGAGCTTTTCTTTTTCTGCTTATGCTCGGACGCGTTATCCTTTGCGGATGTTTTCGTCGGCTTATGCTTCTCGGACAGGATTTTAGTTTCCTCCTCGATGGTTATGAAGTCGGTGGCCTTATGGAGTGCGTCCTGGATCGTTCGCGGTTTCTCGAGAGTTATCCATTTGCGGAACTTCGATTTATACCAGAGCGATTTCCTCAACGCGTCGATGGCGGCTTTGTCACTAATCCCGCTAATCCTAGCCATGACGAGTTTGAATCTACTCATGAAATCGCTGAGAGATTCGTCTTCCTCGTGCACCAAACTCCAGAGATCGGCGTCGGAGGTTTCCGGGTTAATGAACATCGAATACTGCTTTAGGAACTCCGAAGCCAGTCGACGGAAACTTCCGATCGAATTTCGCCTAAGTTTGGTGAACCATTCGAGCGCGGCTCCTTCTAGGTTTTCGACGAAGAGGCGGCAGTAACCTGCGTCTTTTTCGTGGTCCTTGAGCTTGGCTCGTCCCATGGTGATCTGGAACGCTTGCAGGTGCACTTTGGGATCGGTCGTCTCGTCGTAAGTTGGCACCTTACGGGGTAGTTTCATTCTCAGACGTAACCGGAAGGAATGAGGGAGGATGCTCGTGAACCGAAGGGGTAAATAATTAGATCTTTCAGATCGTGGCGCGAGGGAGCAAAGTTTAGATTGGTCGCTCAGTGCCGGATCGTATAGCTTGGTTTTCGCTATAAGGAAAGTACTTTTTGCAAAACCTGTTATGTTTACTTTCGAAAGTTATTTCGTTATGACATGATCCTGACTATACGAAGGATTTCTCGCCTAAGTAACGGGAGATGAATTTAGTAAATCGGCATGACGCATTGGGTTAACAATGTTTCCACAGATTTTTTGAGAAACCTTTCCGCTTAGTTTTTGATTCTTCGGTGATAGTTTTTTCGGAGTCACTCGCGGAGTTTTACCAAAAGTTATTTCACCGAGATCTAGTCGCAAAATGTTTTAGCGGGTTTCTCGGGCGGAATGAATCACATGACCAGAAATAGGATCAGTCGGCGAGAAGGGAGGACGTGTTCCCTATTACTGCTTTGTGTTCTCGATTTTTCTTTTTGCCGCAAATGTTCTTGATATTATTCCGTGACTCACTTGGTTCGACGGAGAATGAGATCAATGCTTTGACGCCTAAAGATTTCTCGTATAATTTTTTGATTCTTATACGAAACTTGTTTTATCAAGTTCGAGAAGATCTTTATGACTTCGGCAAATCATCGAGTTTCACTCTGAAGTTTCGCAGAGATTTTCTAACCTCATGATTGTGACGTGTGATGCTGTATAGTCCTTGAGATGATTTCTCAGACGGTTTGGATCAGTCTTTAGCGTTTAGACAGTTCTTAGATTGTCGTTTGCTTTTGGGATGATTTTGACGAGGCATCGTATTGTCCGAATATTTTTCTGTTTTTTTGGCGAGAGTTTGCTTTATAGAAAGCGTTTTCTCGATGCGAGGGAAAATATTCGACGAAAAGAAAAAAGATGAGTTTCCTTTGAAGGATTCGGATGATCGATAATCCGGGTTGGTTAAAGACTGTGGTGGATTGGCGATGACTTGGAGTATGTCTGATTTACGAAAATTTCCAGGAGCGAGTCGGTTTTAAGACGACGTCAGCGTCTCTAGCTCCATATTTCTTTTAGGAAATGAGTACGTTCGAATGCGTGGTGATCGTTTCTCGGTTGTACGAGAGATTAGATCAGTTTGCGAGTTATGCCTGAATGATTAGATAACAACAAATTGAGATAGACAAAAATTGCTTACGACTTAGCATGCTAGACTATCCTCTAAATTCTAAGTTCTCTAGGCAGTTTACAAGACATTTTCGTTTCTTACCTAAGAGAAATTTAGAAGTCTAATAAATTTTTCAAATTGAACATACCTTAGTTTCATCGATGATTTGGAACCACCTATTCTTCGTTCTTCGTCTTTTGACTTACTTTTGTATGAATCGGTCTTCGACGAAATACTAACAAGAGTTTCAGAGTGCGGAATGGATTTCATCGTCCGAGTTTATGTTCTTGTTTCTTTGTACTGCTGGTTTTATTTAACCGACTAGGTGCGCTTTGTATATCGAAAAATCAATCACGTGTTTATGATTGGATGTTTTCAACTTAGCATGGCAGAGTTTCGTAAAACCGGATTGCATTTAGAGAGTTCAGATCTCTCGTATAGTTTAGGCAACTTTGGTGTTAAGTCAACTGTTGCCGTTTTAGACGATTGATTCGAACTTATACGAAGAAGCAAGTCTTTGTGGTTTTATCGTAAAATCCTGACGGAAATTCCGATTTAGACGAAACGAGAATCAGCGCGATCAAGTCTCGAGAGAGTGTTGGGGTCAAAATCGGTACGACATAATCAATGACCAAAACTCCCCGTAGAAATATAAAAGAAATCGTTTTATAAAACTCGAGAATCGTTTTATAAAACTCGAGAATCATTTTATAAAACTCGAAGAATAGTTTTATAGAACTCGAGAATCGTTTTATAAAACTCGAGAATCGTTTTATAAAACTCGAGAATCGTTTTATAAAACTCGAAGAATCGTTTTATAAAACTCGAGAATCGTTTTATAAAACTCGAGAATCGTTTTATAAAACTCGAAGAATCGTATTATAAAACTCGAAGAGCCGTTTTATAAAACTCGAGAATCGTTTTATAAAACTCGAGAATCGTTTTATAAAACTCGAAGAATCATTTTATAAAACTCGAAGAATCGTTTATAAAACTCGAAGAATCGTTTTATAAAACTCGAGAATCGTTTTATAAAACTCGAGAATCATTTTATAAAACTCGATGAATCGTATTATAAAACTCGAAGAATCATTTTATAAAACTCGAGAAACATTTTATAAAACTCGAGAATCGTTTTAAAAAACTCGAAGAATCGTTTTATAAAACTCGAAGAACCGTTTTACAAATCCGCGAAAAACCGAAACCGCCGTAAAACGCGAACAATCATCGTCCGGGCTAGTTCGCCCAACGGCTAACTAAGCCAAACCGGCTTAGTTCGCCGGTGGGCGAACTAGGCTCATCCCACCTGGTTCTCCCAATGGCGAACTAAGCCATGACCGGCTTCGTTCGCCGTTGGGCGAACTAGCCCCGTCCCGGCTAGTTCGTCCAATGGCGAACTAGGCCATGACCGGCTTAGTTCGCCGTTGGGCGAACTAGAAGCTTCCCAGTCAGTCCACCGGCCGGCAAGTCGGACCGGTCCGGCTCGGTTCGCCGTACGTCGCATCGACCATCCCGAGCTTCGATCTCCTGAATCCCCGATTCAGTGCTTACGACCTTCGACACGGTCGTACTCCGAACTATGTTCAATATGTCTACCGTTTCATCTCGATCCGACCTATCATTCAAGTTTTACGATTAAAACCGTAAAACTTTGTTTTCTCGGGAAGAACTCGAGGAAATCGTATAAAACGGTAACGGTTAAACGAGAACACCGGACATTGCCTAAACTATACGATTTATTCGATATTTTTCGTTAAAATCATAATAACGCATTTTTAATAAAAAACGTCGAGAAAATCGTAAACACGGCGTCGGATCAGGAAACAGTCTCGTATAAAGTCGTAAAAGGGATTTTATCGTAAAACGGTCCGAAAGGTCCTAAAACACGATAAAACCCCATCTCGCAATATTAACGAAACCAAACCCGAGGATAAGATAACGTTTTGATGGTTTATTTGCAGAAGGAAGATAAATGTGAAGTTTGAAGACAAAAGGCAAGTTTGGAGATAAATAGAAGATTTCCGCGGAAGAAAAGGAAGGATCGAGAGAAATGCAAAATTCCCGATAAACTCAGTTTCGGGCAAAATGGAAAGACTAAAACCGCCTAAGAGGGAGTATATAAGCTAGAGGCATAGGGCAGAAGCTGGGACACGACTTTTCAGAGCTTTCACCACCAAAATTAGCATTTAGGAATATTTCAGTTTTCTGTTAGCGAGCTGCGTCTCAACTAGGGTTTTTCGTTCTTAGACTTTTCGGCTACTCTTTTTGTACCAGTTCTTACGCAGATTCAGAATAAGAACCTCTTTGCTCTCAATTTCATTTATTCTCTTTTAAATCTAAGTTCGTCGTTTTCTTAATCTTTGTTGTGCGGTTCTGCAGATAGCCGGTTCCTCTGGAAACTTAGGGTTTTCCCGAAGTTTCCTTATTTACGATTTATTGACAGTAGGTGGATTTCGGTTCCCACAGTTTGGCGCTAGAAGGAGGGGGGTTCGGATCTATCTTACACCGAATCCGCAACATGTCCAACGAAGAAACGATGACTGGTGACAACCAAACTCGCAAGATGCGTCCGCGGCCAACGCTACAAACGCTAACGCCGAGACCATCGAAAAGATGCTTTCCGAGTTTAACAAAAAATCAGAAGAGCAGGAAAAGCTCATTGGTTCGCTCGCGAAACAGGTTGAAACCCTAACCGCGAAAACCCGAGCGATTCGCCCCCGCGGGATTACTAAGATCCGCGGAAGGAGGCTCGATTTCGGCGCTCCTATGGATCGTCCCAGAACCGAGCAGGGTAACTTACCGGAGAAGGATTTCGGAAAAGATAACCCTGACGCGACGCCAAACGAATCGGAGAAACCTCCTACTCGCGAACAGGAGACCGAGGGCGACAGCATCAAAAGGGTTAACCTGGAGACAAGCGACCAGGCCGATTCATCGGACAAAGACGCTGACGTTCATCCTAGAAGAAGAAAAACTCGAAGTCCTCTACCGGAGTCTTCTCCCGAACGTTCTCTTACTAGAGACGAGGAGGAACTCGACTTTACGCGATACGCAAAAACTGCCGAGGAGCAATCTCTGGTTACTCGCAGCAAACGCCGACAAGGTCGGAAAACTGCTGGCAATCTGACCGCGATTCGCGATCTCCGCGAATACATCACTAAAACGGCCGCAGCGGTAAAAGCGGTGAAATCTCAGATTCATCATGCTACCAGCCCCGCACCCAAAATCAAACGGTAACTATACGAGTCTTGGAAAACGCCCTTCACGGCTCGCATCACCGAGGTCAAACTGCCCGATCCCGGAAAACTTAAGGTGCCGACTTACGACGGGACGTCTGATCCCAAAGCACACCTACAGGCATTCCAGATCACTATGGGACGAGCCAAGCTCAAGGACCACGAAAAGGACGCAGGCTACTGCCGTCTTTTCGTCGAAAACCTAGAAGGAGCAGCGCTCGAATGGTTCGCCAAACTTAGGCGAAATTTGATCGGAAGTTTCCATCGACTTGCTTCGGAATTCCTGAAGCAATACTCGATGTTCATTAACCCAGAAACCTCCAACGCCGACCTCTGGAGCTTGGTGCAGAAGGAGGACGAATCTCTCCGCGATTTCATGAGTAGGTTCAAACTCGTCATGGCTAGGGTTAGCGGAATTAGCGACAAAGCCGCCATCGACGCGTTAAGGAAATCGCTCTGGTTCAAATCGAAATTCCGCAAACGAATAACTCTCGAGAAACCGCGAACGATCCAGGACGCGCTCCATAAGGCTACTGATTACATAACCATCGAAGATGAGACAAAAATCCTGTCCGAAAAGCATAAGCCGACGAAAACGTCCGCAAAGGATAACGCGTCCGAGCAGAAGCAGAAAAAGAGGAATTCTCGTAACGACAAATTCGTCCATCACGAGGGACAAGATCTCCAAGGGGCGCATAACTACGCCATTAACTCCGGATCGGAGCAAGGACGAACTACGAGTAACACTTGGACGAGAAATTTGAATTACGATGAGAATACTTTCTGCGACCTCCACCAAACCCGTGGACACTCCACCGTGAACTGCAAAGTTCTCGGCGCCAAACTTGCTGAAAAACTGATCACAGGAGAACTCTCTGAGATATCCAGCGTCAAAGATCTCATCCGCGACTCGGACCGTCTCCCGAAAAACGACAGGAACTCGCGAGCAGAAACTCCGCCTCAAGGGAACCAGTCGGGTGATAAACGCGAACGAAGACAAGACGAGAAGGGTAACGATGCTAACCGCCGAAAAATCAACATGATTATCGGCGAATCGCAATATTACAACGGCACCGTCTCGTCAATCAAATCCTACCAACGTAAAGCCGAAACTGGAGTTGGAAGGTGCCGACGGATGACTCTCCGAAAGGGGTAATCTCATTCGACGACGCTGAAACCGGCGGAATCGACCAACATCACGCCGATCCCCTTGTCATCGAATTGTGATAAGCGATTAAGAAGTTGCTCAAATCTTGGTCGATAACGGAAGTACCGTCAACGTGATCTTCCGCAACACGCTAGCACGCATGGGAATTGACCTCTCGGAAGTCGAGCCAATTCCAAAACCGTTGACCAGTTTCTCCGGCGAGATGTTCATGACCTTGGGATCGATCTGACTACCGGTCGCAGCGAAAGAAGTGACGAAAATCGTTAACTTCGCGGTAGTCGATTTCCCGGCTATCTACAATGTGATCATGGGAACGCCTTGGATAAATTCCATGAAGGCGGTTCTATCGACGTATCACTTAGGCATCAAATTCCAGAATCCCATGGGAATCGCAGCGATTTGGGGATGCCAAAGACAATCACGATCCTGTTTCCTGGCCGAACACAAGCTGAGACAATTGGCGGTCACAATCGTAAAACCAAAACGGGCAAAGGTTACGCCACCGCCCACGGAAGACAATCCAAAGCAAGCAATGGTCGAGAAACAGCAAATCTCCGCACCCATCGCTTCTACCCAGCCGGAGGAGAAAAGCCCGGAGAAAGACATTGATCTGACGACTGAAGTGATCGAAAAGTCTGCGACAGCCGAGTAAGCATACTCGCACAAACAATCAGAACTACGAGATGGCTTGATTTCCGAAAGGAATACGTAGGCAGCTCGCCTAAAGACGAGTTCAGCTATCCCCCCCTTCCAAAACGGGGGGGGGGGGGGGAGAGTGGGTGAGTATACGAGTATTCGTATACTCCCAAAATTTTAAAACTTTCGCTTTGTAATCCAAAAATTTTCGAAATTTTTAATAAAGACAAAGTTAGAATTTTAATCTCCGCTACTATCGAAAAACGCAAAAAAGAATTCCAAACATTCGGAAAATCGCTTCCGCAGTAACAACTACTTAATCGTTTTTATAAAACTAGCATATCAAAATATTTTCGGAAAGAACCGGCGAGATGTCGCCTAAATTCTCAAGAAAAATATTCCCCCAAGTCCGTCCGCGACTATAAAAACACGAACACTCGGCGATTGGCCCCGTCGAGCACGCTAGCCGTCCTAAACAAACGCATCGACCTATCGGTCCGCATACATCCGACTAGGATAAAATAGCGCGCTATAAAAGAAATCCAAATTTTTGGTCAGCACCTCTGGGCAACTTAGAAATTGTTCCCGGTGAGATGCTCGATTCCAACTAGACGAATCGTATAAGCCGAGAACCTATCGCGGATTCTAAATCGGTATGGAGTCAGGTTAAAAACGAAACAGGCAAAACGAAAGTCGACTAGTCATCGCATAGCCTCAACCCGAAAGTAAACCTAGGTCTTGCCCTAAACCCAGCACACTGGTCGCTAACTTCTCAAGGCATGAATCGAGATCCTAAAGGCATGTCTCTTCGCCCACATCTAAACACTCGCGAAAATCGAAACCTTCCGAGTTAACGAAACGGACGATTTAGACCAAGAGTTAGATGCGAGATGACAACTCGTATTCTTCCCTCTACATCTAAAAACGAAACGTGAATTTCATACTTAGAAAAAAATTTCTTCTTAGAAAGTCCACAAA
The DNA here is from genome assembly GCA_932364175.1 of Eruca vesicaria subsp. sativa. Taxonomy (NCBI): domain Eukaryota; kingdom Viridiplantae; phylum Streptophyta; class Magnoliopsida; order Brassicales; family Brassicaceae; genus Eruca; species Eruca vesicaria. Next base: position 304,010 of record CAKOAT010384043.1, read on the forward strand.
TACACACCGCCCGGCGGTAGGGATTCGAAGCCACCAATGGCCAGTCCCGGAAAAACAACAACGAAATCATAAAAACAATAACATCACACATTGAAGTCATCAAACGCAGACTGATCAACTTCACCCTCTGCATCCAAAATCCCAGGTCCGACCTCGACCGAATCCAGCGACACCACAATGGGACTCCACTGATCCCACATATGCTTCCCAGGATCGACGGACTCGTTCTTTTTCTTCTCTCTCTTAGCCAGACGCGCTGTCTGTTTCGCAATCTCAACCTCATACGAATAATCCGGTTTTTGGGTAAGATGCAAACCCTCGGCTACGCCCCGGCACTCGCGGAAATCACCATTCGCCCTTTGCGCATCTTTAAATTTCGCATAAAGAGGTGCAAACCGCTCACGGCGAGCCATGAACTCCGCTGCAACCTCTCTTTTTCCCGCTCTACAAGCACGGCTAACCATTACGTCGGAAAGCTCTAAACTTCGACGAGATTCCGCGTCATACTCCTCTCTCACACGAACAGCCTCCCTTACGGCTAAATCTTGGGCGCTGGAGAAACCGACGTCGATCTCCTCTTTGAGACGAGCAGCCTCCGCCTCCGCTACTGCAGCCCTAGATTCGGCCCTGCAAAGTTCCGCACTACTCGCGTTCACCGCTTCGGTCATGAAGCGAAGACCCTGCAAAAAAGGAAAAATCATCCTTTATAAAAACGAGCAAGGTGACCGAGATAAAGCAAAATAGACAAACCTTGTTGAAAAGCCTTGACGCCTTCGCAAGTGGCGTGTCGGCCGGTTCTCGGGATGACATCTCGGTCGGATCAAATTTGGAGGCTGAAAAATCAATAAGATCTTCGATATTGATATCGTCGTCAAACGCTCGATCATGACCAATCAGAACTTCTCTGGCCCGCGGAGACCTGGACCTCTCGCCCTTCTCTGCACCATCATCCGCCTCTACCTCAGTATAACTATGCTGAGAAAAACTGGACGAATAATAGGCAACGGCGCGACGGACCCTTTTCGGAGAAAAATGTCCCCAATAAAGTGGGCCGCCGTGAAGAAGGTTCATAACCTCCGGAAAATCCTCAAGCACCGGCTTGCGAATGGTAGACGCTGCGAAACGTACGAGAAAAAATCAATACGTACATACGGATATGGGGATAGCGTCAATAGAATACCTGTCGTCACCCATGCGGTCCTGAACAAAGGAATATAACTCTCCTCCACTAATGTGCTATCAATTTTGACATAAAAGAATCGATCAGTCCAATCGTGATCATTCGAGGCAATCCCGCCAATAACCGTCATGTCTCGCCGAGGGGCCATATAAACGCCGCCCCCTCTTCCTTTGAATGTCAACATAGCCGAAAGATAGTCCGCGTTAAGGGACATTCTGCGTTCGTATCCTAGTATCAAGATCCCAACAAGGTGCTGCAATCCACTAGGATGTAGCTGGCTGAACGGAACACCAAACCTATCTAAGAACTCGACGATGACTCGAGGAATAGGGAACCACAGCTGACAGTTCAGTAGAAAGGTTTCGTAGCATGAGAAATGGCCCGGAGGTGGATTCTCGATATCCTGACCTTTGACAGGGAATTGAGACTGGACCGACTCAGGGATTGCACGGAGATTCTTCAAATCTCTGAGAGAGTCGATAGTGCTTGCGCTGGGTCCGATTGTTTTCTTCCGGAGTCTATCCTTCTTCGGAACCCAGGAACTCGTGGGCGGCATCGCGGTGGCCTTCAAAGCCGAATAGTATTCCGAAAACTCTGCTTCGGTCGTAGAAAAACGCCGAAAGATCGGCCTGGGAAGAAAGCAACCGCCAGGAACATCAAAGTCACTCGGATCGAAGATCGATGCATGAGCGTGATCTGAAGCTCTCCATTCAGAGGACATGATAGACGAACAAAGAAAGACAAAAGATCCAAAGGAAGAAGTAGAGAGAGAGCTTCTAGAAACTTAGGCAAGTTCTGGAGAAATGAGTGAAGAACTTGAACAACTCACTCCATATACTTATAAGAAAAAATTTACTGTTCACCTTTGGACTTTTGGCCATTAAAGTTCCGCCTAATTCTACCAAACTCGCCAAACAAGCTCGATCCGCTCGCAAGAACTCAAACGATTCTTACAAACTGGGGGGCTAACTGTTGGGGTCAAAATCGGTACGACGGAATCAATGACCAAAACTCCCCGTAGAAATATAAAATAAATTGTTTTATAAAACTCGAGAATCGTTTTATAAAACTCGAGAATCATTTTATAAAATTCGAAGAACCGTTTTATAAAACTCGATGAATCGTTTTATAAAACTCGAAGAACCGTTTTATCAAACTCGAGAATCGTTTTATAAGACTCGAGACTCGTTTTATAAAACTCGAAGAATCGTTTTATAAAACTCGAAGAACCGTTTTATGAAACTTGAGAATCGTTTTATAAAACTTGAGAATCGTTTTATAAAACTCGAAGAATCGTTTTATAAAACTCGAAGAATCGTTTATAAAACTCGAAGAACCGTTTATAAAACTCGAGAATCGTTTTATAAAACTCGAGAATCATTTTATAAAACTCGAAGAATCGTTTTATAAAACTCGAAGAACCGTTTTATAAAACTCGAGAACCGTTTTATAAAACTCGAGAATCGTTTTATAGAAGTCGAAGAATCGTTTTATAAAACTCGAAGAACCGTTTTACAAAACCACGAAAAACCGAAACCGCCGTAAAACGCGAACTAGCATCGTCCAGGCTAGTTCGCCCAACGGCGAACTAATCCAAGCCGGCTTAGTTCGCCGGTGGGCGAACTAGCCTCGTCCCAGCTAGTTCGCCCAACGGCGAACTAGAAGCTTCCCAGTCAATCCACCGGCCGGCAAGTCGGACCGGTCCGGCTCGGTTCGCCGTACGTCGCGTCGACCATCCCGAGCCTTGATCTCCCGAATCCCCGATTCAGTGCTTACGACCTTCGACATGGTCGTACTCCGAACCATGTTCAAGATGTCTCCCGTTTCATCTCGATCCGACCTATCATTCGAGTTTTACGATTAAAACCGTAAAACTTTGTTTTCTCGGAAAGAACTTGAGAAAATCGTATAAAACGGTAACGGTTAAACGAGAACACCGAACATTGCCTAAACTATACGATTTATTCGATATTTTTCGTTAAAATCATAAAAACGCTTTTTTAATAAAAACGTCGAGAAAATGGTAAAAACAGCGTCGGATCAGGAAATGGTCTCGTATAAAGTCGTAAAACGGATTTTATCGTAAAACGGTCCGAAAGGTCCTAAAACACGATAAAAATCCATCTCGTGATATTAACGAAACCAAACCCGAGGATACGATAACGTTTTGATGGTTTACTCGCAGAAGGAAGATAAATGTCAAGTTTGAAGACAAAGGGCAAGTTTGGAGATAAATAGAAGATTTCCGCGGAAGAAAAGGAAGGATCGAGAGAAATGGAAAATTCCCGATAAACTCAGTTTCGGGCAAAATGGAAAGACTAAAACCGCCTAAGAGGGAGTATATAAGCAAGAGGCATAGGGCAGAAGCTGGGCCACGACTTTTCAGAGCTTTCACCACCAAAATTAGCATTTAGGAATATTTCTGTTTTCAGTTAGCGAGCTGCGTCTCAACTAGGGTTTTTCGTTCTTAGACTTTTCGGCTACTCTTTTTGTACCAGTTCTTACGAAGATTCGGAATAAGAACCTCTTTGCTCTCAATTTCATTTATTCTCTTTTAAATTCTAAGTTCGTCGTTTTCTTAATCTTCGTTGTGCGGTTCTGCAGATAGCCGGTTCCTCTGGAAACTTAGGGTTTTTCCCGAAGTTTCCTTATTTACGATTTATTGACAGTAGGTGGATTTCGATTCCCACGGAGAGAAACTCGAGGATTGGTTTAGCTCGATGTAGGGCGAGTCGGGTGAACCCTTTCAGCTCGCCGTGTGGGGATCTGGATGGTAAGAACCCTTGGGGCGAAGTCAGTGCCTCTTGGGCGAGCTAGGCGCTTGGTTCAGCTCTACGTTCGGCGAGCTAAGACGCTTGGTTTAGCTCTACGTGAGGCGAGCTAAGACGCTTGGTTTAGCTCTACGTTCGGCGAGCTAAGACGCTTGGTTTAGCTCTACGTTTGGCGAGCTAAGACGCTTGGTTTAGCTCTACGTTCGGCGAGCTGAGCCAGCTGGGTTTAGCTCTATGTTCGGCAAGGTAAGGCGCTTGGTTTAGCTCTACGTTCGACGCTTGGTGCGGGTGATCTCGATTCGTCGAGTTGACTTGTTTTCATCGTAGAATCTCAACGGAAAGTCTGATTGAGACGAAACGAAAAGCTGTACGATTGAGATTGGAATAGGATCAGGCTTAGGATCCCGATATTTGTGTCCAACTCGCCATTGGGCGATCTGGTCAAACCTTCACACGTTGAGATTTCTCCGATTTGGTTACGGGGTTTCATTGGTTTTATTGTTGCCCTTTTGTTTAGACGGAGAAATCACGAGCTCGTTTCGTGATCTTTCTGTGGTGAAGAGTCGTGATTAATTTTTTGATTTTATTAATTACTACAGCGTTTTTACGTGAGCGTTGGCTATAGGAGCAGTCGCTGCTAGAGTTTTTTTACCAGCGTTTTTACGAGTTTTGACTTTGTCTTTCATATATCCAGACATCATTTTGATCAAGCGTTTTGCGGCTATGAGTAAGTGTAATCCGACCCCCCTCCTTCTATCGCCAAACTGTGGGAACCGAAATTCACCCTTGTCTATTTCCGTTAAATAAGGAAACTTAGGAAAACCCTAATTTTCCAGAGGAACCGGATCTTTGCGAAAGCCAACGACAAGTAACCAAATAAATGCGGAAAAATATGAAAAAACGTAATAAAACGAATTCATAGAGAAATTCGATCTTATTTCCGATTCGCGTAAGAGCGTTGCGATCATTACAGGGAATTATAAAGGCTTTGGCCGCAAGGGCCATCAGCGAGTTACCAACATAAAAGCCTAAATCTAGTTGAGTCGCAGCTCGATAACGAAAGACGGAAAAAGATAAGAAAAAGGGTTTGATTGATTCCGGACTGAACCTTATGAAAGGCTGCCTACATACCCTTTTGAGGATCAAATCGAACGTAGTTCAGTTGATAAAGCTGGACCAGAGATGGAACTGCCTGGGCGAGTTCGTTTAGTAATTGAGCGCCAGTCATAGAAACCGAACTTGTCAAGAATAAAGCCTAGGTTTCTAAGTGCAGAAAGTCTAGAAAATTTGTAAAGTCTCAGATGAGAGCTCTGAAATTCGTCTCTTGCTTCTTCCCTATTCCTCTTGCTTATATACTCCCTTCCTAGGCGGTTTAGTCTTTCCATTTCGCCCAGATTCGAGTTTATCGGGAATCTTCCATTTATCTCGATCTTTCCTTTATTCCCGCAGGAATCTTCTATTTATGTTCAAACTTGCCATTTACCTTCAAACTTGACATTTATCTTCCTTCTGCAGGTAAATAGTAAAAACGTTATCGTATCTTCGGGTTAGATTTCGTTAAGATCTCGAGATGGGATTTTATCACGTTTTTCAGATCTTCCGAGCCGTTTTGCGATAAATCCGTTTTGCGACTTTGTACGAGATCGTTTCCTGATCTGATGCCGTTTTTAGTAAATTCCCCGAGTTAATCGTAAAGTTTAGCTATGTTCGTTTTCTTCGGTTAATCGTTGCCATTTTTACGATTCACTCGACGTTTTTTATTAAAAATGCTTTTTTTACGATTCTTACAAAAAATCTCGAATAAATAGTATAGTCTAGGCAATGTTCGGTGTTTTGTTTAAACGTTGCCGTTTTATACGATTTCCTCGAGTTCTTTTCGAGAAAATAAAGTTTTACGGTTTTTTATCATAAAACTCGAACGATAGGACGGATCGAGATGAAACGGGAGACATTTCGTCCATGGTTCGAAACATGATCGTGACGAAGGACGTAAGCCTTGAATCGGGGATGTGGGAGATTGAGGCTCCGGATGGTCGGCTCGACATATGGCGAGCCGAACCGGACCGGTTCAGCTCACCGTTCGGCGAGCTACCCGGGAAGCTTCTAGCTCGCCGAACGGAGAGCTAGGCCAGCTTGCCCAGCTCGCCGTTCGGTGAGCTAGTCGTGAAGGGACTAGCTTGCATTTTACGGCGGTTTCGGTTTTTCGCGGTTTTGTGCTTAACTCGGACGATCGCGTAATCGACGTTTGTTTCGTTCTTCTGAGATAACGATCTCCCGAGTTTTCCGCGGATTTCTTTTGTTTGGAAACTTTTTTTATATTTATAAAACGATTTCTCGAGTTTTATAAAAAGATTTCTCGAGTTTTATAAAACGATTTCTCTAGTTTCATAATACGATTTCTCGTGTTTTATAAAACGACTTCTCGAGTCTTATAAAACGAATTCTCGAGTTTTATAAAATGATTTCTCGGGTTTTATAAAACGTATTTTTATTTTTACTTTTGCGGAGACTTTTAACCATTGATTCCGTTGTGACCGATTTTGACACCAACAGTGAACCACAGGGTAAAAAATATCATGTGTCTATCTTCTACTTATTCTGCATTCTTCTTCCTATTTTTATTATTCTACAAACTCAAATTTTCTTACTTACGTCCTCGATTTTGTCAAGGAGTGTATCAGCGAGTTTGTGTGTTTGATTCTGGTTCTTGAATTAAACTAATTCGCCGTTGTGGTTCAACATATATGTCATAGTTCCTTCTTTATTTTTTGGGGGGGGGGTGGGAGGGGGATATACTGGACTCAGCCTAGGAAATTGTTAGTGATGGAAAATAATCGTTTTGATTTTGTCAATGTTAAACAGATAGAAAACGAACTCGGGACAATCATTTGGCCCATTGAGTTCATTTTAGGGACTATCAAGATGAATGATTCTCTGATTCTCAAGAATGTTCTTTTTATACAAGATTTCCGGCTTAATCTTCTGAGTATCAGTCAGTTGACCAAAGATTTGGGTTACAGAGTTTTTTTATCACACGTCTTGCATGATACATGATCTTATCAAGGAGCTGATGATTGGACAGGGTGAAAAGATTACAAATCTGTACGTACTTGACAAGAATCAGTAAGGTCTGAACAGTAAGCAGTCTTGATCAGAAGATTGCTTACTGTTCAAATGTTGTTTTAGATTCTTCTATCTGGCACAATAGATTGGTACATCCTTCTATGCAGAAAACTGATTTTGTTACTCATTTATTGGGTTTGAAAAACAAGAATAAAGATCAGTTTCATTGTCCTATATGTCCCTTAGCAAAACAGAAGTATTTATCCTTTGATTCTGAAATTAATATGTGTGCTAATGGGTTTGAGCTTCTGCATATTGACACTTGTGGTCCTTTCTCTGTATCAACAACTAAAGGGTATCGTTATTTTCTCACCATAGTGGATGATCACACACGAGTTACATGGATATATCTTATGAAAACAAAAGATGAAGTTTTAAATATCCTTCCGGATTTCTTGAAGATGATAAACACTCAGTATGATGGTGTTGTTAAAGATGTCAAATTAGATAATGCGAATGAGTTGAAGTTCACTGATTTGTTCAGAAGCAAAGGGATTGTTTCATTTCATTCTTGTCCAAAAATACATTTGGAGTATTGGAGAGACTGTGTTCTCACGGATGTGTTTATCATCAATCGACTTCCCAGTCCTTTGTTGTAGAACAAAAGTCCTTTTGAAGTCTTGACTTCCAAGAAAATAGATTACAGTGATCTACGCGTCTTTGGTTGTATTGCTTATAGCTCCACATCATCAAATAACATACATAAGTTTAAGCCACGAGTTATGTGGGAACCGAAATCCACACTGTCGATTTTCCGTCAAATATGGAAACTTAGGATGAAACCCTAATTTTCCCGAGGTCTTGGATCTCTACGGAAATCACTAAAACAAACGAATTTAAAAGAATATGGATGAACAATGAAGAACAAAGGAATAAGAACTTGTATGAAAGCTTTTATTAAATGAAGAATAGACAACTGTTATAAGAAGAATTGAAGAACTTAGACGTCGAAACGTTCTAAGGATCTAGATTGCTATTCAAAACGCTAAGCCCTAAATTCCTAAGCTAGCAGCCGTCTTTTTAGGTCTGATTTTCGTCCCCTTCTTCTGCCCTACGCCTCTTTATATACTCCTTGCCTTGACGGTTCGATCTTTCCATTTTGCCGGATTTGAGTATTTCGAGAATCTTCCATTTTTCTCGATCCTTCCTTTTCTTCCGCGGAAATCTTCTATTTATCTTCAAACTTGCCTTTTATTTTCCTTCTGCGAGTAAACCGTCAAAACGTTATCGAATCTTCGGGTTAGATTCCGTTAAGATCGCGAGATGGGTTTTTATCGCGTTTTAGGTCCTTCCGGGCCATTTTGCGATAAATCCGTTTTCCGACTTTTACGGGATCGTTTCCTGATCTGACATCGTTTTTTAATAAATTCCTCGAGTTAATCGTAAGGTTTTACGATTTACTCGACTTTTTATTAAAAATACGTTTTTTATGATTTACTCGACGTTTTTTTGTTACAAACGCGTTTTTTATGATTTCAACGAGAAATCTCGAATAAATCGTATCGTTTAGGCAATGTTCGGTGTTTCGTTTAACCGTTGCCGTTTTATACGATTTCTTCGAGTTCTTTATCGAGAAAACAAAGTTTTACGGTTTTTATCGTAAAACTCGAACGATAAGTCGGATCAAGATGGAACGGGAGATGTTCCGGCCGTGGTTCAGAACGCGACCGTGTCGTAAGTTTCAAATCGGGAATGCGGGAGATCGAGGCGCGGGATATCCGGGAAGTCTTTAGTTCGCCCATCGGCGAACTAGTTGAGTGTCTGTTAGTTTTCCCATCGGCGAACTAAGCCGGGCCTGCTTGGTTCGCCGATGGGCGAACTAGTTGAGGGACTCCTAGTTCGCCCATCGGCGAACTAAGCCGGGCCGGCTTAGTTCGCCCATGGGCGAACTAGTCGTGACTAGTTGGCGTTTTACGGCTATTTCGGTTTTTTGCGGTTTCGTAAAATGATTCTTCGAGTTTTATAGAACGTTTCTTCGAGTTTTATAAAACGATTCTCGAGTTTTATAGAACGATTCTTCGAGTTTTATAAAACGATCCTCGAGTTTTATAAAACGATTCTTGAGTTTTATAAAACGATTCTTCGAGTTTTATAAAACGATTCTCGAATTTTATAAAACGATTTTCGAGTGTTATAAAACAATTCTTCGAGTTTTATAAAACGATTCTCGAGTTTTATAAAACGATTCTCGAGTTTTATAAAATGATTCTCGAGTTTTATAAAACGATTCTCGAGTTTTATAAAACGATTCTCGAGTTTTATAAAACGATCTCTGAGTTTTATAAAATTACTTTTGCGGAAAGTAATGATCCCCCTTTTACAGAAGTTATCGCAGACGTTGATTTCGAGATTACGGTTTTTGACACCAACAGTTAGCCCCCCAGTCCGCAATTTCTTGAAGAAATTTTGCGGTCGGATGAAGTTAGATTTTAATCGGAATCTACGGCTGAGATTCGTCTTATTACGAGGGAGAGCTCTCCTTTTTCTATAAGTATTGGATCATTACTTCTCATATCTTTCACCTTTCAAGTTTCTCTCCAACTTCTCTCTAGAAAAATTCTTAAGATGTCTTCTTCCCAAGGTGATCAGCAAAACTGTGAGGTCCCATCCGGTGACAATCCTCCGGCATATCCGCAGGATGCTCGGATTTCCGAGTTTCTCTTGTTTCAAGACGAGAAGGATCGTAGCGATGCTGAGGAAGACGCCTTGTCGAGCGACGTACCCCCAGTAGATTCATCCGTCCTTGCAAGAGAAGTCAGGGCTATTTTGGACGAAACGGCGGATGCGGTAGTGGGCTCCTCGGCGGGCGTTGCCATTGAACCGTCGGGTGCGCCTGCTGTTTCGCCCCTCCTTGCAGCCAAAAACGTCACTGTTTCTGCTGTGGTCGGACTAGCTGTAGCCCCCACCATGATAGAGCCAGTCGTGTCTCCAGCCGTGATCAAACCGGTCGTGGCTCTTACCGCCGTTGAATCAGTTACGACTCCTGCCGCAGTTGAACCGGTTGCAGCTCCTACTGCGGTTGATCCAGTTACGATTCTGGGACCTCCTGCTCCGGCTAAGAGGGTGATTGTCTTGGGACTT
>CAKOAT010384043.1:315865-332179 GCA_932364175.1 Eruca vesicaria subsp. sativa
CGTAGTTCAGTGTTCTGCGGGCGTGCCGCCTAGTGATAGTATTTTTTGAGGTGCATCGCGTTCCAGGATCTGGGAATTTTGATGCCCTGCATGTTTGCGATTTCGTATGCTCCGGGTCGGACTACTTTTATGACCTTGTACGGTCCTTCCCAGTTTGCTCCTAGTTTACCGGCGTTTCGTTCTGCGGTGTTCTGGAAGAGTTTTCGTAAGACTAGCTTGCCTTCATGAAATCTGCGGTTACGTACGTTTGCGTTATAGTACTTGGCGGCCGCTTGCTGAATGAGTGCCTGATCCCACCGTTCGTTAATCAGGTCAAGTTCGCGGAGAAGCATTAGGTTGTTTGCCTCTTCTCTTTCTGGGAGCAGTCTCCTACGTACTCCTGGGAATTCGACTTCTGCGGGAATCATGCATTCCGTTCCGTATACGAGAGCGAAAGGAGTTTCGCCCGTTGCTCGCCTCGGGGTTGTGCGGTGCGACCACAAAAATCCTTCGAGTTCTTCGGCCCATTTTCCCTTTTTGACGTCTAGGCGTTTCTTGAGACCGTCGAGGATAGTTTTATTAATAGTTTCGGCTTGTCCGTTGCCTTGAGGATATCTTGGAGTCGATTTTGTCAATCGTATTTTCCATTTTTCGCAAAAAGCTTCGAATCTAGTCGAGATAAACTGGGATCCGTTATCCGTCACGATTTCGTATGGTACTCCATGTCTACAGACTATGTTCCTCCATACGAAAATTTATACCTGAGCGTCTTTGATGCTTGCGTAGGAGTCGGCTTCGACCCATTTAGAGAAGAAATCGGTCAGGACCAGAAGGAAGCATTTTTGTTTTGACGCGTGCATTGGCCCGACTATATCCATCGACCACCGCATGAACGGGTATGGTGCCGAGATAGATGAAAGGACCTCGGCGGGTTGGTGAATAGTGGGAGCGTGCCACTGACATTTCTCGCATTTTCGAGAAAAATCCTCGCAATCTTTTACCATCGTCGGCCAGAAATATCCGTGGCGCTTGATTTTTATTGCGAGGGATCTCCCGCCAGAATGGTTTCCGCAAGATCCGGAATGCACTTCCTGCATAACCCGCCGCGCTTTCTCTCCTTGCACGCAAGTCATCAGTGGTCCGGAGAGCCTCCATTTGTAAAGTTCTCCGTCCATTATGACGTACCGTGCGGCCTGGGTTTTTATCTTTCGGGCCGCCCATTTTTCTGACGGAAGTTCTCCGTTGGTTATGTATGTGAGGATTGTTTCCATCCACGGACGACTGAATCCGTAATCGGACTGATCTTCGACCGGGTGGCCTTCCTCCACATCGTCTTCTGGTTCGTTGATCAGGTTTATGACTATGGGCGGTCCGATGCTAGGGTGTTCGATAAATTCAACGGGAATTACCCTGCTCATACCAGGATCCGATCTGGATGCTAGGGTGGCCAAAGCGTCTGCCTGGGCGTTCTCTGCTCGAGGAATTCTAGTCAAAGCAAATTGATCGAACTTCTGAGTTAGATCTTTTACCAAGATCAGATACGCTTCCATTCTTTCGTCCCTTGCTTCGTATTCCCCGCTAAATTGGCTAGCCACTAGTTGGAAGTCGCAGTACGCGTGAAGGTTACGAATCTTCAGTCCGTGGGCTAATCGTAGTCTTGCGATCAAGGCCTCATACTCGGCTTCGTTGTTTGAAGCGTGGAAAATCAATCGGAATGACTATTCCAATACTTCTCCCGTTGGGGATGCAAGTCGGATGCCGATCCCAGAACCTTGTTTGGATGAGGATCCGTCAACGTACAAGATCCAGGTCGAGTTCGGCTCTTGGTTGGACGTACTTCCCGTCGGGAGTTCCACTATGAAGTCTACGAGTACTTGTGATTTCGCGCAAGTCTTTGAGCGATATTCCATATCGTACTCGCTCAGCTCGATCGCCCATTTTGCCAACCTTCCCGATTGGCTGGGACATCCATATTCCGGATCGTCAGCTCAATAACGAGAAGATCGTTGAGAGGTTTGACCGAATCGATCGTTGCTCTTTTCTCGAACGAGATGACGTCGCCGTTCAGATTAGGCATGTTATTTCTCGTTCGTTTTAGCAATTATTGTGTAAGAGAATCCGATCCCCCCTCCTTCTAGTGCCAAACTGTGGGAACCGAAATCCACAATGTCGATTTTCCGTCAAATATGGAAACTTAGGATGAAACCCTAATATTCCCGAGGTCCTGGATCTCTGCGGAAATCACTAAAACAAACGAATTTAAAAGAATATGGATGAACAATGAAGAACAAAGGAATAAGAACTTGTATGAAAGCTTTTATTAAATGAAGAATCGACAACTGTTACAAGAAGAATTGAAGAACTTAAACGTCGAAACGTTCTAAGGATCTAGATTGCTATTCAAAACGCTAAGCCCTAAATTCCTAAGCTAGCAGCCGTCTTTTTAGGTCTGATTTTCGTCCCCTTCTTCTGCCCTATGCCTCTGGTTTATATACTCCTTGCCTTGACGGTTAGATCTTTCCATTTTGCCGGATTTGAGTATTTCGGGAATCTTCCATTTTTCTCGATCCTTCCTTTTCTTCCGCGGAAATCTTCTATTTATCTTCAAACCTGCCTTTTATTTTCCTTCTGCGAGTAAACCGTCAAAACGTTATCGAATCTTCGGGTTAGATTCCGTTAAGATCGCGAGATGGGTTTTTATCGCGTTTTAGGTCCTTCCGGGCCGTTTTGCGATAAATCCGTTTTCTGACTTTTACGGGATCGTTTCCTGATCTGACATCGTTTTTTTTAATAAATTCCTCGAGTTAATCGTAAGGTTTTACGATTTACTCGACTTTTTATTAAAAATACGTTTTTTATGATTTACTCGACGTTTTTTGTTACAAACGCGATTTTTATGATTTCAACGAGAAATCTCGAATAAATCGTATTGTTTAGGCAATGTTCGGTGTTTCGTTTAACCGTTGCCGTTTTATACGATTTCTTCGAGTTCTTTATCGAGAAAACGAAGTTTTACGGTTTTTATCATAAAACTCGAACGATAAGTCGGATCAAGATGGAACGGGAGATGTTCCGGCCGTGGTTCAGAACGCGACCGTGTCGTACGTTTTGAATCGGGAATGCGGGAGATCGAGGTGCGGGATATCCGGGAAGTCTTTAGTTCGCCCCCGGCCCGGCTTAGTTCGCCGATGGGCGAACTAGTTGAGGGACTCTTAGTTCGCCCATCGGCGAACTAAGCCGGGCCGGCTTAGTTCGCCGATGGGCAAACTAGTTGAGTGACTTCTAGTTCGCCCATGGGCGACTAGTCGTGACTAGTTCGCGTTTTATGGCTATTTCGGTTTTTTGCGGTTTCGTAAAACGATTCTTCGAGTTTTATAAAACGTTTCTTCGAGTTTTATAAAATGATTCTCGAGTTTTATAGAACGATTCTTCGAGTTTTATAAAACGATCCTCGAGTTTTATAAAACGATTCTTGAGTTTTATAAAACGATTCTTCGAGTTTTATAAAACGATTCTCGAATTTTATAAAACGATTCTCGAGTTTTATAAAACGATTCTTCGAGTTTTATAAAACGATTCTCGAGTTTTATAAAACGATTCTTCGAGTTTTATAAAATGATTCTCGAGTTTATAAAACGATTCTCGAGTTTTATAAAATGATTCTCGAGTTTTATAAAATGATTCTCGTGTTTTATAAAACGATTCTTCGAGTTTTATAAAACGATTCTCGAGTTTTATAAAATGATTCTCGAGTTTATAAAACGATTCTCGAGTTTTATAAAATGATTCTCGAGTTTTATAAAATGATTCTCGTGTTTTATAAAACGATTCTTCGAGTTTTATAAAACGATTCTCGAGTTTTATAAAACGACCTCTGAGTTTTATAAAATTACTTTTGCGGAAAGTAATGATCCCCCTTTTACAGAAGTTATCGCAGACGTTGATTTTGAGATTATGGTTTTTGACACCAACAAGTTAGACCATGTGTGTTTCTTGGCTATCCGTCTGGTTACAAAGGCTATAAGTTGTTGGATGTTGAGACAAATCAAGTATACATTTCTCGGAATGTTGTATTTCATGAAGACATTTTTCCTTTTACTCAAGACCTTACTGATTCTGATATGGATTTCTTTACATCTGAAATGGTTATGGAAAGTAATGTTTCTGCAGTTGAGAAAGGTGTCTCTAGAATCTCTTCTTACTCCGATCAAAATGTTTCAACTACGGAGTCAAGTAAAAGGTCTACTAAGACTCCAGCTTATCTACAAGATTATTTCTGTAATATGAATACAACCGAAATTCCCTATCCCATGGCAAATTTTGTTGTCTTATGATCAACTTTCAGGAGGGTATAAAGCTTATATATGTTCTGATAATCTTCATGCTGAACCGAGTTCTTTTGCATAAGCAAAGAAGTTTGATGAGTGGTTGAAGGCAATGAGTGAAGAACTAATTGCTTTGGAAAGCACATATACATGGGAAATTTGTTCTCTTCCAGATGAAAGCATGCTATTGGCTTTCGTTGGGTTAACAAGGTCAAGCTCAATGCAGATGGCACCTTGCAGAGATACAAGGCACCGTTAGTCGCAAAAGGTTATACACAAAGAGAGGGTGTTGATTTTGTGGATATTTTTTCTCTAGTTGCTAAGATGGATACTTTGAATACTTTGATAGACGTTGCTGCAGCAAAGAAATGGAAGTTAGGTCAAGTGGACATATCCAATGCTTTCTTAAATGGTGAGTTAGTAGAAGTAATTTATATGTCTCTTCCTCCTCTTATACTCCAAAAGATGGGGTTACGTTACCTCCTAATCATGTATGTCGCTTGAAGAAGTCCATTTATGGTCTGAAACAGCCATCTCGCCAGTGGTTTCTTAAATTCAGTTCCACCTTGCAGAGGTTGAAGTTTAAGAAATCGCACACTGACCATACTTTATTTGTCCGAAACAATGATGGCAAGTATGTTCAGTTTTGGTTTATGTTGATGATATAATCATTTCAAGCAATGATGATGCAGAAGCTGAGAGACTTGAAGAATATTTGCAGAAGGCTTTTAAGCTACGTGACCTTGGGGGGGGGGGGGGGGGTTGAGATACTTTCTTGGCTTGGAAATTGCGAGATCAAATAAAGGCATTTTTGTGTGTCAACGTAAATACACACTGGAATTGCTTGAAGACACGGGTCTCTTAGCTTGAAAACCATCTAGTATTCCTATGGAATCTAGTTTGAAATTGCAGCAACACTCTATAGAACATAACTTGAAGATGGAAGCATTTATCGAAGACTGGTTTGCAAAATGATGTATTTAACCATCACTCGCCTAGATATTACATATGCTGTTAATAGACTATGTCAATTTTTTCCAGCTCCTAAGGCTTCTCATCTCCAAGCAGCCTACAAAGTTTTACATTACTTAAAGGGTACTATTGGTCTCGGCCTCTTCTATTCATCTGAATCAAATTTTACTCTTCCAGCTTTCTGTGATGCAAACTGGGCTTCTTGTCCAGACACTCGCCGTTCAACATATGGTTCACAGTCTTCTTAGGCACATCCCTTATCTCCTGGAAATCTAAGAAGAAACATGTGTCTCACTCATCTTCTGAATCGGAGTATAGAGCAATGGCCTTTTATGTATGTGAACTTGTTTGGCTTATTAATCTGGTTCATGACTTGCAGATTCCTCAGAAGGGTCTTTCTTTGTTTTGTGATTCTGCAACAGCAATTCATATTACTATAATAATGTTTTTCACGAAAGAACAAAACATATAGAGTTGGATTGCCATCTAGTCCGTGATCGAATTGAGGAGGGGTTTATTAAGACATCAAATTGAGGAGGGGTTTATTAAGATATTGCATGTTCCGACTGATCAACAAATTGCACATATTTTCACTAAAGCCTTGTTTCCTAATCAATTCAACAAGCTCATTGGCAAGATGTCTCTAACAAACCTCTACTTGACATCTTGAGGAGGGTTATTACGATAGAAGGATCCGGTTTACACTAAACCATACTAAACCATGTTGGTTATTGGTTAGATGAATGTAGCCGTATTTTAAGCTCTATCTTTTACTATATAAAGTGACTACTGTAACTGAATATCACAAGAAATGAATGGAATGTTTTCGATATCTTCTTCTCTTGTTCCTACTCTATTAGACTGCTGCGCCACCTTCATCACCAGAATGAAGACATGTCTGAAACAGAGGCATCAAGCTTTTCTGCCACCTCCTCCAAGCTCCGCCACTCGCGACGATGAGAGTGCTGATTCACCACGCCACCACCACTGTCGCCACACCACCGTTCGTCACCCAACCACTTTTGATTATAGCACCACCACTTTCTCAGATCCGGAAACAAAAAACATTAATTAATCTAAAATCAGAGGAGTATAAGAGAAGAAAATAAAAGAACATTAAATCTCACCATCACCAACACATCAGATCCATGAGTCGGTAGATTAAAAGATGAGATGATGGCGTGACGGCGACCTTGAGATCCGCCGTGGGTTTGCCTCTGTTAACCGCCTCCATATTCAATACAGAGAGAGAGTAAGGGAGAGAGAAAGAGAGATAGAGATGGAGGAGAGAATCTGAGCGAGAGGAAGAACAAGTATGGTGGAAGGAGAAAAAGAGAGAATTCGAAGTTCATGTCCAAGAGCAAAAAAAAAAAGAACAGATTTTGAGAGGAAATTAGATATTTTGGTAAAGTGAGAAAGATAGGACAAGTTGTTGTGTAGAAGAAGAGAGGGGATAAGAAATCTGGGCCATTGGTTCCATTTTAATTAATGGATTAAAATGTAATCCTTGTACTCCTAAACTAACCAATGAAAAAATTTGGTGAATATTGACTTTTGATTTATGATTTTTGATTAAAAGAATATAGTTTTAAAAATTGGATTTGAACTTAGATTTGAACTATGAAAGATTTAAATATTCTGATTCAAATATTTGATACTTCAAAAATATATAAAATTTAGAACTTATATTTAAGAGGTTGAGTTTGAAAAATGGTATATTAAAAGTTTGGATCAAAGGTTTAAGTTTGTATTATGGTTTGGAATTTAATTTTAAAATATAAAATTAAAGTTTTTTAAACTCTTAAGTGTTTCATAAACGTAGAATACTAATTTTAGATATATTATAGCAATTATATTTTTAATTTGAGTTTATGATTTGAGGTATATGACTTAGGGTTAGAGTGTGAGTGTTGGAGTATAGTGTTTGGTGTGGGAACCGAGATTCACACTTGACGATTTCCGTTAAATAAGGAAACTTAGGAAAACCCTAATTTATCGGATCTCTGCGAAAGCCAACGACAAGTAACCAAATAAATACAGAAAAATATGAAAAACGCAATCAAACGAATTTATAAGGAAAGTCGATCTTATTTCCGATTCGCGTAAGAGCGTTGCGATCATTACAAGGAATTACAAAGGCTTTGGCCGCAGGGGCCATCAGCGAGTTACAAACATAAAACCCTAAATCTAGTCGAGTCGCAACTCGATAACGAAAGACGGAAAAAGATAGGAAAAAAAGTTTGATTGATTTCGGACTGAACCTTATGAAAGGCTGCCTACGTTCCCCTTTCGGGGATCAAGTCGAACGTAGTTCAGTTGATAGAGCTGGACCAGAGATCGAACTGCCTAGGCGAGTTCGTCTAGTAATTGAGCGCCAGTCATAGAAACCGAACTTGTCGAGAAGAAGCCTAAGTTTCTAAGTGCGGAAAATTCTAAGTCTAGAAAAGTTGTAAAAGTCTCAGATGAGAGCTTTGAAATTCGTCCCTTTGCTTCTGCCCTATGTCTCTTGCTTATATACTCCCTTCCTAGGCGGTTTAAGTTTGGGATTTATGGTATAGTGTTTGAAAAATAGTTTTTATTAGCATAAGAAAATGCTATTATATGTTTTTGATATTATGTATTTGGCGCTTAAATATATTTTTTAGCTAAGTGTTGGTGGTATCAGTGATTTTCTCTTTCACAATAGCGATAATTAACTGTTATTAATATAAAATAAAATCAAGAACTGATTTTCCATAGCATTTTAGAAAATAATGCTATCATAATATATTATCAATAGTCATTTTTCTTGTATTGCCATCCGGGTAACTTTACTTAATTTGGTCGATCCAAAGTTATTTCTCGTCCATAATAGTACGGCCATTACGGGCTCATGTACGGAAAAACCTAACCTGAACCACTTCTCATCATTCTCTTCCTTTGCTTCAATCAACACACTATTCAGCCTCCTCATCTCAACACTTCTCCTCAAGCTTGACCATGTAAAACAAGTCAAGCTTGGAATGCTATGAGATCTTCCCCATTAAAAACCTTACCAAAGAAAACTCTCCTTACAAATAAAAATTTGATAAGGAAAAGAGTAAAGACCCCATGGCGAGGGGATCAGTTGCTTGGGGTAAGATCAATGAGTCCAAGCCTGGAAAGGATGGACTCCATTGTCTTCAATCTCACAGCCTTGGTAAACACATCAGCTAGTTGATAATCACTCCTTGTATAGCATGGCAATATCACTCATAAGACAATCATCTACCTCACTTTATGACAATCGACTTCTATATGATTTGTTCTCTCATGGAAGACTGAGTTAGATGCAAAGTGAACTGCTGCTTGATTGTCATGAAAGTGGTCTGCTCAATGTCTAGATGCTTCAGTGTACCTTTGATCCATACCAACTCATTTGTCAGCTTCAACATAGCTCTATACTCAGCATCATCGCTTGAATAGAAGATAATCTTTTGCTTCTTACTCTTCCAAGTAACCAGGTTCCCTCCAATGAATGTACAATATCCAGTAGTTGATCTCATGTCCACTCTATCACCTACCGACTCAGCATCACAATACCCAACCATTTCTATTCTGCCATTACATCCCATCCAAACTCCTTGTCCAGGCTTGCCACTCAAATACCTCAGTATCGTATCAACCATCTTCCAGTGATGAACCTTTGGCGCCTACATATGCCGACTTACTTGATTCATAGAAAAACATATATATGGTCTCGTGATGTTCAAGTAGATCAGTTTTTCAGCCATCTTCCTATATAGTTTAGCATCCTCAAACAACTGGTTCTCTTCAATCTCCCCATCAAGTAGAACCTTGTATCCCTCTTCAAGAGGTGTCTTGGCTATCTTTTCTCCAAGTACATCAACATCCTTCAACATATCCATTGTATACTTCCTTTGAGACATAAACAAACCCTTCTTAGATCTGCATATCTCAATCCCCAAGAAATACTTTATCTCTCCCAAGTCTTTGATATCAAACACTGGCTCGAGAAACTCTTTAGTGGCTTTAATCCCAGCCTTATCATTTTCTGTGATGATCACATCATCCACATACACAAGTATCACAATGATCCCTGATGGAGTAACCAAAGTGATGAGAGTATGATCCAGTTAAGACTTCATGAACCCTCTCCCATTTAGAGTTGTATTTAGTTTTATATACCAGATTCTAGGTGACTGATTCAACCCATATATTGTTTTCTTTAATCTCAACACATTCTATGGCTTCACTAGGTGCTCAAGACCAATGGGTAGGCGGAAGCATGTAAACCTCATCTTAAAGCTCACCTTGCAAGAAAGCATTCTTCACATCCATGTGCCATAAACTCCACTCCAAGTTTGTAGAAATGGACAATACAATTCAGATTATGTGAAGCTTAGCTACTGGAGAAAAAGTGTCAGTGTAATCTTCCCCATAAGTCTGTGTAAACCCTCTTGCTACCAATCTATTCTTGCGCCTATCCCATTTTGTAGATACTTGATTGTGAAAATCCATCTACTTGATACAATAATCTTTCCCTTAGGTAACTCACTCTCATACCATGTGTCCTTCCGTATCATAGCCTCAGCAGCATCACCCACTGCATCTCTCCACTCTTTTTGCATCATGGCTTCTTCATAAGTTTTTGGAACATAACTCTCATCCAAGCTAATCATAAAAAGACAATGTTCTTCAGGAAACTCAGCAAAGGAACACACAATTTGAGAAGGATGCTCCACAGCCTGGGAATTGTAGTATACTCTCATGTTTACCTAGTTGGAAGGATCCTTCCTAATCCGGGTGCTCCTCCTCAATGGTTAGACCTGATCTTCAGCTTGAACCTCCTGTTTTTGAACTTGTCCTTGTCGTTCTTCTGAACTGGCCGGCTCTCCTTGCTCATCTCTACTAGACTGAGCTTCATCCTCTCATCTACCAGTAGACACTTCATGCTCATCTCCACCAAGCTGATCAGTGTCCTCAAGTCCTTGTGTCCCATCTTGATCATGATGACCTGAATCTTCTTGGTTTTACTCTTGCTGACCTGATTCAGATCTATTCCCCTTATCATGATTAAGAGGGGTTGTTCTTTTAGCTTCTTCAGCTTGATTAGGAGAAGCTCTCCTTCCGGTTTACTGATCCTGTAACATGATTATCCCAAGCCTCTCCAGCATAATCTTCAAAGTTGTTGCTTTATCTGATGGTGTTTGGGACATATCCTCTAAGTTTTTTCCACTTTTTTCCTCCTCATAATACCCTGTAGACTCAACGAACTTCACATCTCTGGATACCATAATCTTCCTGGTTATTGGTTGTACCCTTTCTGAGTTAATGAGTACCCAATGAGCATAGCTTTTGTGCTCTTTGCATCTAGCTTGTTCCTCTATTCTCCAGGAACCAAGACATAGAATAAACACCCAAAAACTCGTAGGTGATCAATATGTGGCTTGGTCTTATTCGACACTTCAAAAGGAGACATAATCTTCAAGATCTTGGCTGGTACTCTAATGATATGATACCAAGCAGTTTGAAAACATCACTCCAAACCTCTTTGGGGCATTTGCATGAAACATAATTGATCTCGCCACCTTCATAAAGTGCATGTTGTTCCTCTCAGCAACCCCATTCTGCTGTGGTATGAGGGACAGTTGGTCTGTTGCACAATCCACGCTTTGCAAGATGATTCTTGAAAGTATTGCTAGTGTATTCTCCTCCATTATCAGACTTTAGTACCTTCACATTAGCATTCTAGAACTCTATTCTTAGAAGGAATCATAGTGACCCATGTATATCATGAAATCGCGGAGGGATTCGGCCTCCTTCTGCGACAAGCTCTAGAGATCGGCGTCAAAAGTTTCCGGATTGATGAACATCGAGTACTGCTTCAGGAATTCGAAAGCGAGTCGGAGGAAACTTCCAATCGAATTCTGCCTGAGTTTGGCGAACCACTCGGGCGCCGCTCCTTCTAGGTTTTCAACAAAAAGGCGGCAGTAGCCTGCATCTTTTTCGTGATCCTTGAGCTTGGCTCATCCTATGGTATTCTGGAAGGCATGCAGGTGCGCTTTGGGATCAGTTGTCCCATCGTAGGTTGGCACCTTGAGTTTCCCCGGATCAGGTAACTTGACCTCGGTGATGCGAGCCGTAAAAGGTGTTTTCCGAGATTTGTACAATAGCCGGTCGATTTTGGGTGCGGCGCTGGTAGCGTGATGAATCTGGGATTTCACCGCTTTTACCGCTGTGGCCGTTTTGGTAATGTACTCGCGGAGATCGCGGATCTCGGTTAGGTAAGCAGTTTTCCGACCTTGTCGGCGTTTGCTGCGAGTAACCAGAGATCGCTCCTCGGTCGTTTTTGCGTATCGCGCAAAGTAGAGCTCCTCCTCGTCTCCAGTAAAAGAACGCTCGGGAGAAGACTCCGGCAGAGGGCTGCGAGTTTTTCTCCTCCTAGGATGGACGTCCGCGGCCTCGTCTTACGAGTCGGCTTGGTCGCTCGTTTCCAGGTTAACCCTTTCGATGCCGTCTCCTTCGGTCTCCTGTTCACGAGTAGGAGATTTTCCTGATTCGTTTAGCATCGCGTCGGGGTTATCTTTTTCGGAGTCTTTTTTCGTCTGGTTTCCCTGCTCGGTTCTGGGACGATCCATAGGAGTCGCAAAATCGAGCCTCCTTCCGCGAATCTTAGTAGTTCCACATAGGCGAATCGCTCTGATTTTTTTTGTTAAAATCGGAGAGCATCTTTTCGACGGTCTCGGCGTTAGCGTTTGTAGCGTTGGCCGCGGACACATCATGTAGTGGTGTATTTTCAACGTTGTCGCTTCCGCGAGTTTGTTGTTCTTCTGTCATCACTTCTTGATTGAGCGTGCTGCGGCTTTAGTGTAAGATAGATCCGACCCCCCCTCTTTCTAGCGCCAAACCGTGGGAACCGAAATTCACCTACTGTCAAGATATTGTAAATAAAGAAACTTTGAGTAAACCCTAAGTTCCCAGAGGACCCGGCTATCTGCGGAACCGCACACAAGCAATCAAGAACGCGATTAATATGAGTAAGTAAAAAGAGATGTAAAGAAAAACGAGATTGAGAGCAAAAGGATTCTTATTCCGAATTCGCGTAAGAACGGTACAACAAGATTCATCCTTAGCTGCGTGAGCCGTCGGCGAGATTCCTAACCCTAGCAATCTAAGACTAAACCCTAGTTGAGACGTAGCTCGATAACGAAAACGAAAATATTCCTAAATGCTAAGTTTTGTAGTGGAAGCTCTGAAAACTCGTCTCTTTTGCTTCTGCCCTATGCCTCTTGCTTATATACTCCCTTCCTTGGCGATTTGGTCCTTCCATTTCGCCCAGATTCGAGTTTATTGAGAATCTTCCTTTTGTGTTTATCTTTCCTTTTTTCCCGCGGAAATCTTCTGTTTATCTTCAAACTTGACATTTATCTTCCTTCTGCGGGTAAATCATCAAAACGTTATCGTATATTCGGGTTAGATTTCGTTAAGATCGCGAGATGGGCTTTTATCACGTTTTAGGACCTTCCGAGCCGTTTTGCGATAAATACGTATTGCGATTTTATACGAGATCGTTTCCTGATCCGATGACATTTTTAGTAAATTCCTCGAGTTAATCGTAAAGTTTAGCTACTTTCGTTCTTGGGTTAATCGTTGCCGTTTTTACGATTCACTCGACGTTTTTTATTAAAAACGCATTTTTTACGATTTTTATGAAAAATCTCGAATAAAACATATAGTTTAGGCAATGTTCGGTGTTTCGCTTAACCGTTGTCGTTTTATACGATTCCCTCAAGTTCTTTTCGAGAAAATTTTTTTTTACGGTTTTTATCGTAAAACTCAAACGGTAGGACGGATCGAGACGAAACAGGAGAAATTTTGACCGTTGTTCAGAACATGATCGTGTCAAAGGACGTATGCCTTGAATCAAGGACGTGGGAGATCGAGGCTCGGGGTGGTCGGCTTGATGTACGACGAACCGAACCGGACTGGTTCAGCTCACTATACGGTGACCTACCCAGGAAGCGTCTAGCTCGCTGTACGGCAAGCTACTTGGGACGGGGCTAGCTCGCCATACGGCAAGCTAGTTCGGCCGAGCTAGCTCGTGGTTTACGGCGGTTGCGGTTTTTTGCGGTTTTGTTCTTAACTCGGACGATCGTGTAATCGACGTTTGTTTCGTTCTTCCGAGATAACTATTTCTAAGTCTTTCCGCTGATTCCTTTTGTTCTGAAACTTCTTTTATAAAACGATTTCTCGAGTTTTATAAAACGATCTCTCGAGTTTTATAAAACGATTTCTCGAGTTTTATAAAACGATTTCTCGGGTTTTATAAAATATATATTTTATTTTTTTGCGGAAAGTTTTGGCTATGGATTCCGTCGTACCGATTTTGACCCCAACAATCAATTCTGAGGTGCTGATGTCGAGTGACGATGAGGTGGTGCTAATGATCGATGCTGCAATCGTACTGTCGATCGATGCTAAGGTACTAGTGTCGATCGATGTGGAGGAAGGATCGTTTCTACTCTGCTCAGTTCTCTAGACTCATCTTGTTCCCCATCCTCCACCATATATTCCAGCATAGAACTCATCTCAATCTCCAGAATTGCTGAAAAAGTGCTGAAAATTTTACCTAGGAAGGCGTCTTTGATGCCCTCCCAGCAGGTTAGAGATTTTGGCAGCAGCTTACTGAACCAGCTAAACGCATCTCCGGATAGTGAATAGGGGAAGATCTTGCAGAATGTGGTCTACGGATATTAATTTATGTTTGGTTGCTGAGACTACTTCCTCAAGTATCTTGATATGATCTCTGGGGTCCTCATAAGGAAAACCTTGGAAATGGTCCTCGCTTACCCAATCATACCACTGGCTACTCAGATCAAAGGTATCCATTTCAGCAACAGCAATTATATCAGGGATTACATTACCCTCTGCATTAATCAATTGTCCTGTGCTGCTGCGAGGGCGACCTTCTTTGTCTCGCCAGATACCCTTCTTATCGATCTTAAGTATAAGCTCGTCAACCTTTTCTGCCTCCACACAAGTGGTGTCGGTCGTCGGATGAACATTACCATGATGAACAGTGTCTCGATGAACAGTTTCGACCGATGAAGAAATCACGGTATCGATCGATGACGGGCAAACGATATCGTTCGATAGAAAGATCGTGGCATCGGTCGATGTAGAAGTTATGGTGTCAACCGGTGTGGACATCATATCACCAGTATTGTTTTCTTGTTCATCATCCTCCACCACATATCTCATTGTTGACTCCATCTTTAGATTTTTTGGAGTGTCATAGAGGAATTTGTTGAAGAAGGCTTTCATGATATCAATCCAAGTTTTGAGGGACTCTGGTAGCAACTCTTTGAACCAACGTCTTGCTTCCCCAACAAGAGTGAATGGAAAGAGTTTGCATAAGTGGTAGTCTTCAGGGAAGTCATTAAAGATAGACCAGATTAGTTCCTCAAACATATTAATATGAACCCATGGTTGCTCGTTATGATAACCATGAAAGAGACGCTGACTTATAATAGGGACGTACTTGATGTACTTAAGTTTCAGCTTGGAGTCAAAATTTTCTTCATGTCCGCAAACAGTGTCGGTCCATCTTGGAAGAATAGTATCGGTCGACGCGCGTTTAGCTATGTCGATCGATTTCAGGATAGGCAGTATCGGTCGACACGGTGGGAGTCGTGTCGATCGATTTCAGGGGAACATGAGTGTTATAGTTTTGCAAAGTCAATTTTATTTCTTCACCTTTATTCAAGGTGGAATGGATTGTAACAAGGATTGTGGTCCCATGTTTATTTTTATTTTGGCTAATTGCATTGCTTATTTTACCTATTGGTTCAATTTGGACTACTTCCTGATTAACATATGTGTTAACAGAAAACTTACCTTCTCCCAGCGAGGCTTTGTCGATCGATTGATGATGTGCCTCATCGATCGATGTCTTGTGTACGCTGTCTATCGATTCTGCTTGGAGGGTGTCGATCGATAAGCGTGAACCAGCAGGCTACTTCCTTGAAGGAACTAGAAATCCTCTCTTCATTGTTCCTGGTACTGAGATGTATGTACCTTAAAAAAAGAAAAAAATTTATGAGTTTTTCGAACAGTAACAAAACCTAGACAAAAATCTAACTTGATAAGATCTAATGGCGATCAAAGCTCCCCGGCAACGGCGCCTAATTTATACCACTCAAATATTTAACCCTAAGGAGTGAATTACTCTCTCAAATAAGAGGTTCAATTGTATTACTTAGGGATTCAATCCACAAGGAGCTAAGGAATCTAATAGATCTAATAGTTATATGATTAAGCTAGGCTAATAGGTATTAATTGTTGGGGTCAAAATCGGTACGACGGAATTAATAGCCAAAACTTTCCGTAAAAATACAAAAAGAACAGTTTTATAAAACTCGAGAAATCGTTTTATAAAGCTCGAGAATCGTTTTATAAAACTCGAGGATCGTTTTATAAAACTCGAGAATCGTTTTATAAAACTCGAGAAATCGTTTTATAAAGCTCGAGAATCGCTTTATAAAACTCGAGAAATCGTTTTATAAAGCTCGAGGATCGTTTTATAAAACTCGAGAAATCGTTTTATAAGACTCGAGGATTGTTTTATAAAACTCGAGAATCGTTTTATAAAACTCGAGAATCGTTTTATAAAACTCGAGAATCGTTTTATAAAAATCGAGAATCGTTTTATAAAACTCGTGAAATCGCTTTATAAAGCTCGAGAAACCGTTTTATAAAACTCGAGAATCGTTTTATAAAACTCGAGAAATCGTTTTATAAAACTCGAGAATCGCTTTATAAAACTCGAGAAATCGCTTTATAAAACTCGAGAAACCGTTTTATAAAACTCGAGAATCGTTTTATAAAACTCGAGAAATCGTTTTTATAAAACTCAAAAGTCGTTTTATGAAATCCGAAGACCGTTTTATAAAACTCGAGAATCGTTTTACAAAACCGCAAACAACCGCAAAAAACCGAAAAAGCCGTTAAACGCGAACTAGTCGCAACTAGTTCGCCCATCGGCGAACTAAGCCGG
>CAKOAT010384488.1:8874-21328 GCA_932364175.1 Eruca vesicaria subsp. sativa
CCAAACATATTGAAGTAGACTGCCACAAGGTTAGACAAGCTGTAGAACAAAGAGTGATTCTACCATGCTACACAAGAAGTGAAGACCAGTTAGCCGATATCTTCACCAAGGCAGCAAGTATTAAAGTGTGTGAGTCCATACATCCAAGGTTAGGACTCATAGAACTCCCATGTCACTAGACTCTCTTCCATGAAGTGATGTACTCTTTCTCCTTGGCTTAGGTTTTATCCCATTGGGTTTTACTTAGCTAAGGTTTTAATGAGGGATTGCTTCATGGCTTCCAAGCTTGACTTGTTCTACATGGTCAAGCTTGAGGGGGAGTTTTGACATGAAGGAATTACTAAGATAAGAAGAGATGACCATTGGTACGAGCGTGACCATGAAGAGCTTGACCATATGGTCAACTACAAATAAGATGACCATTGGTGCAAGCGTGACCATGAAGAGCTTGACCATATGGTCAACTACAAATAAAATGACCATTGGTGCAAGCGTGACCATGAGGAGCTTGACCAAATGGTCCACCTCAAATACGATGACCATGGGTGCAAAGCGTGACCATGAGGAGCTTGACCAAATGGTCAACCTCAAATACGATGACCATGGGTGCAAAGCTTGACCATGATGGAAGGTGACCATATGGGCAAATTCAAAATCTCTTCTTCTGCTCTTCCCCACGTGCATTTGACCGTTGTGTACCAACTTGCATTATTTTTAATTATNCCTCAAATACGATGACCATGGGTGCAAAGCTTGACCATGATGGAAGGTGACCATATGGGCAAATTCAAAATCTCTTCTTCTGCTCTTCCCCACGTGCATTTGACCGTTGTGTACCAACTTGCATTATTTTTAATTATTTTTATTTCAGGCCACTAGCCTACTTATCTTGCTGTAATGCACATTGATTTAATTAAGGAAATTATTTTCCTCCTTCTATTCTTCTTAACTCACGAAATTCTCTCTCTCTCTCTCTTATTTGTTCTTCATTCTCCAGCAACAATACTTTCTTAATCTCCAATTCTTACAACCGTCACATCGCTCGACATCAACAACCGTTCATCGACCGATACCCGTCATCCGACATCAATCGATAACCCATCACCTTACATCGATCGATACTAACCGGCGAGACATGGTAGCGCCTATTATTCTCACTACCGATGAGAATAGGGATTTGCGTGATCAAGATGGTCACCTGCGTAATGCAACAGGTCAGAAGCTGAAAGCTCATAAGGAGATCATACCTGAGCAAGAAACTGCACCTACAGACATCATTCAACCTGTAGAAGAGGCTAACCAAGCTAGAACTTTGGCTTACTACAACCGTCCAGATCAGTTCTATTCCAACCAATAATCCATCCGCCCTCCTGCTATTCAGAGAGGAGATTTCGAGCTTAAGCCGCAGTACTACACACTTGTAGGACAAATACCCTTCTCTGGTTTGTCCCATGAGCATCCTATGGACCATCTGGAGAGGTTTGACGATCTCATAACCATCATCAAAGCCAATGGAGTTCCTCAACACTATCTTGTCTGTAAACTTTTCAAATATTCTCTATCTGGAGAAGCTTTGCAGTGGCTGAGGTAACTACCACCAGGTTCCCTCACAACAGGGAGCGACATCAAAAACGCATTCTTGCGTAGTTTCTTTGATGAGTCACGCGCTGAAGAATGGAGAAGAAAGATTGGCACATTCACATAGAATCCTGAAGAGTCATTCAAAGATGCATGGAACAGATTCAAGTCCTACCAACGAGATTGCCCACACCACGGATTCAACAAAGTGCAACTGCTTTGCACTTTCTACAGAGGCATCACCTTGGATTATCATAGAGCTCTTGATACAGCTAGTGATGGCAACTTCAACACCAGGAATCCACAAAAGGCTGTGAAGTTAATTGAGAACTTAGTTTCAGCAACAACACGAAAAACTTCATGAAGACAAAAGTTACATCTTTCCTTGGGAAGGAATACATCAAGGAAGTGCAAGAACAACTGGGTACCATTCAGAAGTTACTAAACAAGTAGATCTGTTCACTGGAAGATGAAGACACTGCAGGTGAAGATTATACATAAGAAGATGTGAACTGGGTCAGTGGAGCTGGTTTTCAGAGATCTGGTAACCAAGGAGGATACAGAAACTTCACAGGCCAGAGAAGCAACTTCAACCAGAGTTCACAGAAGCCTAACACCTTCAGCAGCAGCAACCCAAACAACAACAGGAGCTATGGGAATTCATTCTACTCCAACCCACACCCACCCACCCAAGATACTAAACTGGACGAGATGCTTGACAAGGTTCTTGAGAATCAGCAGAAGCTCCAGACAGACTTCAATGGAAAGATTGACTACAACACCCTCCAAACAAAGCTAGATGCTTTAAACACCCACATGAAGAAGCTAGAGACTCAGGTGTTTCAGACATGAGAAGCCCTAAAGAAGCAGGAACTTGCAAACAACCATAACATCAAAGCCATCCTGGATGATGATTTTTGGAAAGAAGTAGTAGAAGAGATTCAAAGATCTGATGACGAGAGTGACTTCGTTCGCGACTACTATCGACCGATCACACCACGTGATCATCGACCGGTACGATCCCATGTAAATCGATCAATAGACTTTGATGAGTGTCGATCGATAGACTTAGACGAGTATCCTCACGAGTGCAGTACCGTCGAGACTATGCCTCACGAAGCCTTCGCAGCACGACACCCACATTCGCCCGTCCCTATCAAGATCGATCCGCACAACATCGATCGACATGATGACCCTCCCATCGATCGACAGAAAGACCATGATATCGACCGACGCACTCCAGTATGTGACGCCCGATACACGGAACCCCAACGCCGAGTACAACTCCCCAAGATAGATAGTGCACGTATTGATGCATTCCGGGAGCAGTATTACACTACTAGAAGCCCTCAAAATGCCATCTTGGAGAGACCCACAGATATCTTTGAGTTTATTGAGATAGAAAAGGAAAACCATGGAAGATTTCTCAGAAAAAGGAAAGAGAAGATACCCGAACCTTATCTAAGGGAAGCTAATGCGAAAGAATTGTCAAGCTTCAGAAAAAGAGTTCTAAAGATACCTAGAGAGAAACCTTTTGAAGAAGCCTACTTTTCACACAGATTGTGGATGTTTTTCAGAGAGACCAGAGAGACAGAAGAATACATCAAGAGAATGTTTCACCAAATCAGAGACAATCTAAAGAAGACGATCACACTGGAGAAGAAGAGCGATCCTGGGAAGTTCACAATACCCTGTTCCATTAGAGATGTTGAGTTCCCTCGTGCCCTATGTGATACAGTGTCTTGAGTTAGCATCCTACCCAAGCTTATGGCATACCAGCTAGGTCTGAAGATAGAGCCTACTGAAGAATCTTCATCTTTGTGGATTGTTCTTAGCAGAACTCTGGAGGAATAGTTAGAAACCTTGAGGTAAAGATTGGAGATGCCCTAATTCCTACAGACTTCCATGTCCTGGCCAACAAGCTCAACTTCAAGACTTCTCTACTACTTGGAAGAGCCTTCTTAGGCACAGTTGGAGCCGTTTGTGATCTCAATTCCAACAAGCTCCGTCTAACCCCCATTAACCCTACCATCCACTACAATCCTGTTCCTGTCATCAAGTTTCCAAGGATGAAGAACCCAGCACTCGTCGCAACATGTTTAAGTGCCCACGAGTTTGATTCCATGGCCGAGTACGAAACCGATTCATCAGTATCGACCGATTGCCGCCTTCTACCATCGACCGATACCCGTCAACCCGAGTCAAACGATGAATATACATGGTCATCGATCGACAAGCTATTCCAAAAGATCCAGGAAGAGTTTCCAGATGGCAATTTTGGCAGCAATGATTGGGAGAACGATCGTTACATGCCCAAGCTAGCTAGTATCACTACTCAAGAGGAGTATAATGAAGATTATGAAGAGGAAAGAGCCACAGAGTTCAGATTCCTTCGAGAAGACGAAGTGAGACTTCCTCTCCCATCGACCGATAGAGACCCTTTTCCATCAACCGATATACCCCTACCCAGATTGCTCAAACGACGTTTCGAATCAACGAGCGACGAACCCTACTGTTCAGAAGTCTATGTCCCACATGAACCACGAGACGGAGATTACTCGATAAGAAAATGGGCGAGCAATTACAATGAGAGTTTTGCAGTAGATACAGCACCACTACCTTCCGCGATCCAGCCAGATGCACCCGTATCGACCGACACGGAACACCAGCCATTGACAGACATGTCTATTAGGTATGTTTTCAGGTTCAGGAGCATTTTGGAGTAAAGTGATGATTTAGGTGCCCTTATGGAGCTTAAAGGAGAGTTTTCCGAGAGGAATATGAAGATCAGACAATAAGGATATATATCGATCGATACACACCCTGTGTCATCGATTGATGAGTCTTCCATAAGAAGATGAAGTCGAGATACTCCATCGATCGATGTATGCCATGTACCATCGATCGATATGAAGTGTGGAGAACAAGTCCGACTTGAAGCCCAAAGTTTCCCAATATTACAATAATGCCCCTGACGAGTTTTTAACCTAATGGAACTTATATTATAGTTATGCCTATGTGGTTGGCAAAGTGTGGTTTTCGTGTCTTTCATGCTTTTGATACTATACTTAGCAATAAAGTATTCTTTTCATCTTTAATTCTCAAAGGTTATAGAATTCTAGATTTAGAAGAAATACACAAAGAGATTTGTTGTTCCAAGAACCAAAAGTTCAATCTTCTAATCTTATGAATTTCTATTATTACCTTGCCTTCTATGAATCTCTTAGCTATGTCTGAGTAGATTCCTTTGTTAGATATAGGGTTCAAATAGTTATGAGGGATTAGCCCCAACTATGGAATGTTGAATTGTTGATATTCATTATCCAAATGAACCTTAATGCTTACTCTATAGTAGATACCTAAAGTATGATCATGGATGTGATTTAACTTGTTAATCATTGTCCTGAAATCATTTGGAATAAGCTTAGATCCTCTATGTACGAGAGCCGGTCTATGGTCTTGGAGAACACAGTTTCGATTAGATCTTATGCTATATCGATCGATACTCCTATAGATTTATCGATCGAGGGCAACCTATATCGTCCAATATTGCTGTCAAAACATCAGTCGATATTGCCGGCAATAAGATCAATGGATGAGTCTATTTAGCGACTGATATTAGATCTGTCTAAGAATCGAAGTTCTTATATATCTTGCAATCAATTCACTAAAACTTCTGTAGTATTATAATCCTGATTATCTGAATAGCAACCTTGAATCTAACTACTTATCCTTGCTCACAAACTGCAATTTACTATTTTAACTTAATCAACCTAGCATAATCACTTAGGAATACATCTATTGTGTTCCTTAGTTCCCTGTGGATTCGATCCTTAAGTACTACAACTGAACCTCTTATTTGAGAGAGTAATTCACTCCTTCGGGTTAAACATTTGAGTGATATCAGCTATGTGATGACTTGTCGGCTTTCGTTTTGCCTGTTGCGATTTTAACCTGATTTCGTATCGATTTAAAGTCCGTGATATGTTCTCAGCTTATACGACTTGTCTGATCAAAATCGAGCATCCCCGAAGGTGCTGACCAAAAGTTTGATTTCTTTATAGCGCTATTACCCTTGTGTCGGGTGTATGAGAGCTATCTCTGCGAGATAACTTAAGTTTGTTTAGGACTGTTGCGAGTTTGTTGTGATCAGAAACAAACTTGGTTGTAGATGCTACCGTTGTTTGGGCCTTCGCGAAGGATTCGTATCTTGTGCTTATTTTATAGTCACGGATGGATTGTTAGGTCTTCCAAGAAAATGACTTTATCGAGGAAGGTATTTGTGTCGAAAAACTATTCTTCGGGTGTCTGCGACATCTCGCAGTGCCGAAGATTGGTTTTTATTTTATATTTTGTATTTCATGTTAGAAACGTTTGCGGGCTCGAAGATGTTGTGCAGTGTTGTGAGGGTTTTGTCTTAAGCCTGCTTTGAAAATAGAGTGAATCAAGAGAATGTAAAACTTAGTTGATTTTTGATAAGTTTACATCGTTCGTTGAATGTTTTTGCTTGGCGTGAAGTTTGTATTCAGCCGCATAGCCAAGTATGTCTATGGTCGTAGATAATGTTTTTCC
This sequence comes from Eruca vesicaria subsp. sativa, assembly GCA_932364175.1. Taxonomy (NCBI): domain Eukaryota; kingdom Viridiplantae; phylum Streptophyta; class Magnoliopsida; order Brassicales; family Brassicaceae; genus Eruca; species Eruca vesicaria. The sequence continues at coordinate 15,025 of CAKOAT010384488.1, forward strand.
GTTCTTAGGTTTGATTTATAGGGTGAAAGTTTTGTATAATCTTTCCTTTGTTAAAATGGAAGTTGTTTTCTTTTTTACCCGGGGGAGACGAAGCTTAAGAAGCTCGGTTCCGAGCCTGTGAGAAGTCAGTTGCGGGATGGTTTTGTTGCCAGAAGTAATCGATAGGAATGAGAGCAGATGCTCGTGAACCGCAGGGCTAAGGAATGATATTTTTCAAATCGTGATGCGAGGAAACAAAGTACAGATTGGTCGTCCAGTCTCGGATCGTATAGCATGGTTTTTTCTATAAGGAAAGTATTTTTCGCAAAACCTGTTACGTTTATTTTCTAAAGTTGCATCACTATGACATGATCCTGAATATACAAAGGATTTTTCGCCTACGTAACGGGTGATGATTTTAGTAAATCGACACGACGCGTGGAGATAACAATGTTTCCGCAGATTTTCGAGAAGACTTTTCCGCTTTGTTTTTGATTCTTTGGTGATAGTTTCTTGGAATCACTTCCGGAGTTTTACTAAAGGTTATTTCATCGAGATCCAGTCGCGAAACCTTTTAGTGGGTTTCTTGAGCGGAACGAATCACTTGACCAGTGATAGGATCAGTTGGCGAGCAAGGAGGACGTGTTCTCTATTGCGGCTACTTGTGTTCTCGATTTTTCTTTGTCCCAAATGATTTCAATATTGTTCTGTGACTCACTTTGTTCTACGGAAAATGAGAGCAATGCTTTGATTCCTAAAGATTTCTCATATAAATTTTTTTAACTCTTATTCGAAACTTCTTTTATCAAGTTGAAAAAGATCTTTACGACTTCGGCAAATCATCGAGTTTCACTCTGAGCTTTGGCAGAGGTTTTCTTAACGCGTGACTGCGATGAGAGATGCTGTATAGTCCTCGATTTTATTTCCTGTAAGGTTTGGATCAGTTCTTAGCGTTTAGACGAATCTTAGATTGTTGTTTGCTTTTGGGATGATTTTGACGAGGTATCCCATTGTTTGAATATTTTTCCGCCTTGTTTTTGCGAGAGTTTGCTTTATAGAAAGCATTTTCTTGATGCGGAGAAAAATGTTTTTCGAGTGAAGAGAGATTTTATAATATTCTAACTTTTTCTTTATTAAAAGTTTCGAAAATTTTGAATACAAAGCGAATATTAAAAAATATGGGAGTATATGAATACTCGTATACGCACCCACTCCCCTCCCCCGTTTTGGAAAAGGGGATAGCTGAACTCGTCTTTAGGCGAGCTGCCTACGTATTCCTTCCGGAAATCAAGCCATCTCGTAGTTCTGATTGTTTGTGCGAGTGTGTTTACTTGGCTGTCGTAGATTCGTTGATTGCTTTAGTCGCTGGATTGATGTCTTTTTCCGGGTTTTCTTCCTCGGGTTGGGTAGTAGCGATAAGTTTGGAAGCTTGCTGCTTTTCGACAGTTACTGATTTGGTGTTGTTTTCCGCAGTCGGCGGAGTGAACTTCGCTCGCTCCGGTTGCACGATAGCGACGGCTAGTTGTCTTAGCTTACGCTCTGCTAGGAAACAGGATCGCGACTGTCGCTGGCTTCCCCAAATTTCCGCGATTCCGGAAGGAGTCGGAAACTTGATGCCTAAGTGGTACGTCAACGGAACGGCCTTCATGGCGTTTATCCAAGGCGTTCCCATGATCACGTTGTAGATAGCTGGTCGGTCGATGACTGCCAAGTTTACGATTTTCGTCACTTCTTTTGGTATCGGCTCGATCGCTGTCAAATCGATTCTCATTCGTGCCAACGTGTAGCGGAAGATTATGTTGACAGTGCTTCCAGTGTCGTCTAGGATTCGGGCGACTTCAAAATCGCTTATGACCAGGTCAATGAAGAGAGGGTCAGCGTGCGGTTGGTTGATGCCCGCAGTTTTTGCCTCGATTATTCCTTTCGGAGTGTTTGCCGACGGCGTCTTCCAACTTGAACCCGTCTCGGCTTTTCGCTGGTAGGATTTGATGGACTAGTTGGTCTCAGCGTAGTACTGCGATTCACCGATGACCATGTTGATCCTTCGGCGGTTACCGTCGTTTTGTTTCTCGTTTTCTCTTCGTCCGCGTTTCTCGCCCGATTGGTTCCCTTGTGGCGGAGTTTCCGCTCGCGAGTTCCTATCGGTTTTCAGGGGGCGATCCGAATCGCGGATGAGATCTTTCACGCTGGAAACTTCGGAGAGTTCTCCCGCGAGCAGTTTTGCGCCGAGAACTTTGCAGTTTACGGAAGAATGACCGCGGGTCTGGTGGAGATCACAGTAGGTATTCTCATCGTAATTCGAATTCCTAGACCACGTGTTTCCCGTCGTTCGCCCTTGCTCTGATCTGTAGTTGATTGCATAGTTGTGTGCCCCTTGGAGATCCTGCCCCTCGTGATGGACGAATTTGTCGTTACGAGAGTTTTTCTTTCTCAGCTTTTGCTCGGACGCGGTGTCTTTTACGGACGACTTCGCCGACTTATGCTGTTCAACATGATTTTGGTTTCCTATTCGATGGTGATATAATCGGTAGCTTTTTGGAGCGCGTCCTGGATTGTCCGCGGCTTCTCGAGAGTTATCCACTTTCTAAACTTTGATTTAAACCAGAGCGATTTTCTGAGTGCGTCGACGGCTGCTCTATCGCTTATTCCGCTAACCCTAGCAATGATAAGCTTAAACTTGCTCATGAAGTCGCGAAGAGGTTCGTCTTCCTTATGGGACAAGCTCTAGACGTCAGCGTTGGAAGTTCCCCGATTATGAACATCGAGTATTGCTTCAGGAATTCAGAGGCGAGTTAACGGAAACTTCCGATCGAGTTCCACTTAAGTTTGACGAACCATTCGAGCACTACTCCCTCTAGGTTTGCGACGAAAATACAGCAGTAATCCGCGTTCTTTTTGCTATCCTTGAGCTTGCCTAGCCCCATGGTGATCTGGAAGGCTTGCAGGTGCGCTTTGGGATCGGTTGTCCCGTCGTAGGTTGGCACTCTAAGCTTTCCAGGATCGGGTAGCTTCATCTCGGTGATGAGAGCCGTGAAAGGCGTCCTACGAGATTCGTATAGCAGCCGATCAATTTCTGGCGCGGCGGTGGTAGCATGGTGAATTTGAGATTTCACCGCTTTTACCGCTGCTGCCGTTTCTGTGATGTACTCGCGGAGATCGCGAATCTCAGTCGGATCGCTAGCAGTTTTCCGACTTCGTCAGCGTTTGCTGCGAATAACTAGAGATCGTTCCTCGGATGTTTTGGCGCGATCCGAGCAATAGAGCTCCTTCTCTTCATCGGTGGGAGAGCGCTCCTGAGAGGATTCTGGCCGCGGGCTGTGATCTTTCTTCCCCTTGAATGAACGTCAGCGTCTTCATCCGATGGATCGGATTGGTTGCTTATTTCCACGTTAACCCTTCCGACACTGACACCTTCGGACTTCTGTTTACGAGAAGGAGATTTTCCGATTCGACTCATTTCGCTTCAGGGTTATCTTTTTTGGATTTTTTCTCCGACGGATTACCCTGCTCGGTTTAGGGACATTCCATAGGAGTCGTGAAGTCGAGCCTCCTTCCGCGGATCTTGGTAGTTCCGTGGGGACGAATTGCCTTGGTTCTCGCAGTTAAGGTTTTGACTTGATTTGCGAGTAAGCCAATCAATTTTTCTTGCTCTTCCGACTTCTTGCTGAAGTCAGTGAGAATCTTCTCGACGGTCTCGGTGTTAGCGTGAGCGTTAACCACTGACACATAAGGAGCTGGTGTTGTATCAACGTTTTCGCTATCGAGTCGAGTTGGTTGTTCTTCTGTCATCATTTCTCGATTAAGCGTGCTGCGGCTTGATGGTGAGATAGATCTGACACCCCCCCCCTCCTTCTAGCACCAAACTGTGGGAACCGAAATTCACCCCTTTCGATTTCCATAAATTAAGGAACTTAGGGAAAAACTTAATTTCCCAGAGGACTCGGCTATCTGCGGAACCGCACATAAGCAATCAAGTAAACGACGAGAATAAGTAAAAGATGTTAAAAACAAAATTGAGAGCAAGAAGGAGTCTTTTACGATCCTGACGGCGAGTTTCCTAATTCTAGCAACCTAAGTCTAAACCCTAGTTTAGACGCAGCTCGATAACAAAAATGGAAATATTCCTAAGTGCTATGTGTTGGTTGTGAGCGCTCTGAAAATCGTGTCCCTTCTTCTGTTCTTTGCTTTCTGCTTATATACTCCATCCTTAGGCGGTTTAGTCCTTCCTTTTCGTCCAGATTCAATGTTGGTGTCAAAATCGGTCACGACAGAATAAATTGCTAAAAGTCTCTGAAAAATTAAAAATAAGAATACGTTTTATAAAACTCGAGAAATCGTTTTATAAAACTCGAGAAGTCGTTTTATAAAACTCGAGAAGTCATTTTATAAAACTCGAGAAATCGTTTTATAAAAGAAGTTTACGAAAAAAAGGAATCCGCGGAAAAACTCGGAACTCGTTATCTCGGAAGAACGAAAAAACACCGATTATACGATCGTCCGAGTTAAGCACAAAACCGCGAAAAACCACATATGCCGTAAATTTCGAGCTAATCTCGTCCTAAGTAGCTCGCCGTACGGCGAGCTAGAAGCTTCCAGGGTAGCTCTCCGTACGGCGAGTTGAGCCGGTCCGGTTCGACTCGTCGTACGTCAAGCCGACCATCCCAAGCCTCGATCTCCCACGTCCCTGATTCAAGGAATACGTCCTTCAGCACGATCGTGTTCCGAACCACGGTTGAAATGTCTCTCGTTTCGTCTCAATCCGTCTTATCCTTCGAGTTTTACGATAAAAACCGTAAAAGTCTTGTTTTCTTAAAAGAACTCGAGAAAATCATATAAAATGGCAACGGTTAAACGAAACACAGAACATTTCCTAACTATATGATTTGCTCATGATTTTTTTTGTGAGAATTTGTACAAAACACGTTTTTAATAAAACCCAGAGTAAATCGTAGAAAACGGCAACGATTAATCGAAACATCGAACATTGCCTAGCTTTACGATTAACTAGAGAAACTTATCTAAAAACGGCATCGTATCGGGAAATGATCTCGTCTAAATTCGTAAAACGGATTTATCGCAAAACGGCTCAGAAAGTCCTAAAACGCGTTAAAAGCCACTCGCGACTTCGAGTTTTCCGCACTTAGAAACTTAGGCTTTTTTCTCGACAAGTTTGGTTTTTATGGCTGGCGCTCAATTACTAGACGAACTCGCATAGGCAGTTCGATCTCTGGTCCAGCTCTATCAACTGAACTAAGTTCGACTTGATTCTCGAAAGGGGTACATAGGCAGCCTTTCATAAGGTTCAGTCTGAAATCCATCAAACCCTTTTTCTTATCTTTTTCCGTCTTTCGTTATCGAGCTGCGACTCGACTAGATTTAGGGTTTTATGTTGGTAACTCGCTGATGGCCCTTGCGGCCAAAGCCTTTATAATTCCCTGTAATGATCGCAACGCTCTTACGCAAATCGGAAATAAGATCGACTTTCTCTATGAATTCATTTTATTACGTTTTTCATATTTTTCCGCATTTATTTGGTTACTTGTCGTTGGCTTTCGGTTCCCACAGTCTGGCGCTAGAAGGAGGGGGGTCGAATTACTCTTACTCATAGCCACAAAACGCTTGATCAAAACGATGTCTAGATATATGAAAGACAAAGTCGCAACTCACAAAAACGCTGGTAAAACAACTCTAGCAGCGACTGCTCTTATAGCCAACGCTCACGCAAACACTGTAGTAATTAATAAATTCGAAAACTTAATCGCGACTCTTCACCACAAAAAAGAGCACGAAACGAGCTCGCAATTTCTCCATCTAAACAAAAAGACAATGATAAAACCAGTCAAACCCCGTAACAAAATCGGAGAAATTTCAACGTGTGAAGGTTTGACCAGCTCGCCCAATGGCGAGTTGGACACGATTCACGGGATCCTAAGCCTGATCCTATTCCTATCTCGATCGTACATCTTTTCGTTTCATCTCAATTCTACGACGAAAACAAGTCAACTCGACCAATCGAGATCACCCGTACAGTGAGCTGAACCAAGCATCTCAGCTCGCCGTACGGCAAGCTGAACCAAGCTGCTCATCTCGCGGTACGGCGAGCTGAACCAAGAGTCTCAGCACCCCTACGGCGAGCTGAAATGTCCAAGTTAGCTCTCCGTACGGCGAGCTGAACCGAGCAACTCAGCTCGCCGTACGGTGAGCTGAACCAAGCAGCTCAGCTCGCCGTATGGCGAGCTGAGAGGAATCTTCCACCTCGCCCAAGAGGCGCTGACTTTGCCTCAAGTGTTCGTATCGCCCAAATCGCCGTAGGACGAGCTGAAAC
>CAKOAT010384821.1:0-11707 GCA_932364175.1 Eruca vesicaria subsp. sativa
TTTTTTATAATTTAAAGAAAATAAAAATTTGATTTTGAAAATAATTTTGAAAATCATCTATTTCCTTCTTTTTTATAATTAGTTGCCCAAACCACAAATAATAGAAAAGAAAGTATCTATAAACTAAAAGTGTAAAGATGATATAGATGTGTGGTATCACAAAGAAAATAAATTTGATTTGAAAAACAATATGTTTTTTTAAGAAGACACAGAAAATAAAACTAAGTGTTAATTTAATTAGAGTTTCACTAAACAATATAGTCTGTCGGTATTCTAAAAACATACACATATTTAAATATTTGTAAATAACTAAATAATAGTAATTGATTACTTTTTGCTTTCCCTGGTTAATAAAATTTTGTTAACTTAGTTTGACGTATAATTTTAGCCTTTTACTTAATTTGACTCAAACCTGAATACTTGGTGGTTCATTGGGTTAAACCTACCATCTGAGCTACTGATATTATGTTACTTAAATAATTTATTTCAACAATTCAACTAAATTGAATTAATTTTTTTCTTGGTTCTAATTATGCTAAAATGGGAATCATTTGGCTATTTTCATTTAGTTTGGTTATTTATATCATCTGTAAATATTTGGAATTTTTTTATATAATTTAAGGTATGTGGTCTAAAAAGTATCACTAGAAGTAGGAAAATGAAGAAATTAAATATATTGTTTCTCCAAATTTATAATTTAAATACTTTTTAACTTTTTAGAAAGAAAATAGTAAATATTTATAATAGATAATATTTTAAAATAAAAATATTTAGTTATTAAAAATAAATAATATGAAATAAATGCTTTATTTTTATGTATAACTTTTTATACACACACACACACACACACATATATATATATATATATATATATATATATATATATATTAAAAAATGCTAGTGTAAGAATGGGTCATAAAAAATTCCAAATAGCTTTAGAAAGATTTTTATATATATATAGATATTTTGTATTTTTGTTATTTCTGAAAAAATTATTAATAGAATGACATAATAAGTTTAATTAATTAAGGCTATCAATGTAAATGATCATTATAAAAATTAATATGAACGTAATATGTAGGAAAATGAATTCTCAGATAACATTATAAAGAGTAAAAAAAAAATCACATTAAAAATCATAATAGTGGTAATTAGGTATATATCTCTAATTAAATTTTCAAATAGAATTTCGGGCTTTTCGAGTGTTTGATTTTGACATAGTTCTGATTGGTTTCCTTCGATCTTTGTTTGGATTGATTTTGTTTTTCCGCATTTAATATACATGTTGAAATTATAGTATATACGCCATGACCGCTGAAGTTGGCAGAGAGATGGTTGCGTTTGCATCTAATGCAATAAGTTATTACATATGAGTTGAGGATACCATATGGAGTGGCAAACACATTTGTTTTTTCTTGTGTTACATACTTTTAATATTGGAAGTTTCTAACTTTATAAGTGGAGTTTTGAGATGGTTTTAAGCTTCTGGAAATTCTAGATATGTTCCTATTCTTCCTTCATTTTGGATTCCGAGTGTATCTTTAATACACTGTCGTATATTTTGGAATTCCATAAGATATTAGTGGATCTAAATGCAAGCTGTTTGCATTTCTGGAGGACAAATTAATGAATAGTGTGAATTGATGGAGGACTAGATGGCTTTCTAAAGGAAGAAATGAAGTACTGATTAAATCTAAATTGCTAGCTCTTCTGACATATGATATGTCTACCTTCTTGCTTCTGCTGGAGATATCTGAAAATCTTGCTAGTGCCATTGCATAGTTCTGGTGGAATTCAAATCCTCCAACAAGAGGTATTCATTGGGCGAAATGGGAGAAACTTTGCTTACCTAGAGAGGAGGGTGGGATTGGTTTTTGTATGATTTACAAGTTTAATTTGGCATTACTTGCAAAAGAACTATGGAGACTAATTTAATTCCCTGACTCACTTGGTGGCTAGAGTTTTGCGAGGAAGAGACTACAGAACAAGCTCGCCTTTGTGAACAATCTCTGTTAACAGTCTATCATATGTGTGGAACAGTATCTAAGCGGCACGTAGCCTACTGCTTTTAGGAATCAGACAGAAGATTCATTTGGGATACAAAGTCAATATATGGGAGGATCCTTGGTTCCCTTCAACGCCAGCAAGGCCTGCTCTTGCTACTGCCCCAGTACTACATCCAAACATGAGAGTGAGCGTCTTATTAAAAGAGAAACAAAGGAATGGGTATGTTGGTCTAGTGGATAATTATGTTGCCCCCCAAGATATATCTCTCATAAGGAGATTAGCCATAAGCTCAGGTCATCGTCGAGACACTTTTCTGCTGAAACTATACTAAGAATGGCTAATATACTATTTAATCTGGGTATTGGGTGACTCGGAATCTATTGAAGCTTGAGGAAGGGGTGGAGTTACAAGAGCCCAGTATAACAAAGCTCCAAGCCTATGTTTGGAAAGTACAAGCACCACAAAAAATATGTCTATCTTATGTGGCAATTGATAACATGACATGTGGCTGTAACGATAAATCTGAATTGTCCAAATATGAGATGTGATAATTAATGCCCAAGATGTAGGGAACCCGAGAAAACTGTGACACATGCCACAGCTTGGTCTTTATCAACTGCACCATCTAATCCCAACATATTTTTGCTTCCAAGTATATATGCGAATATGGACTACCTCTTATGGAGAAAGAACAACATTGTTGAACCATAATTAGACAGGGATCCTTATCCCTGGATAATATGGTATAACTAGAAGGCTCGGAATGATAAATTATTTGGGGGGATTGACAGGGATCTTTTGGAGCTAGTCTGGTACGCAGAGAGTGAATGTCAAGCCTAGTTTAATGCTGATGAGGTGGTTGTTCCAATCCCACAAGAGCAGAGCAATAATGACCTCCAAGTCATAAGTCTGGATAATATTTGCATGATAGATGGTTCATGGACCTCAAACGATCAGTTCAGTGGCTGGGTCTGGAAGGATAGTTTTGGAAAGATCCAGTTTATGGGAATACGAAACTTAAGGAGGCGAGAGACTACTTTACATCCGGAAGTAGAAGCACTACAATGGGAAATGGAGAGCATGCTACAATATTCGTCATTTCAGCGCTTTGGGACAGAATGTAAGGATTTGATCATGATTATAAAGGAACTGCAAGCTTGGCTGTTTTTTGCAACGAAAATAGAGGCTATTAAGACGCTACAGATTTGTTTCTCAGACTTCGAGATATCTCATATCCTAAGAGCTCAAAATAGAATCTCGGATTTTTTAGGTAGGTCTATTCGATCTTTTGTTAAAAAGATTTGTTTCCTTGGTCGTTCTATTCCGCTCTGGTTACTAGAGCTGTAAAATGGGCGAGTACATGTCCATTAGCCCATATCCATTTGTCCAATTGTTGTTTATGGAAAAAGAGTGACCATGTCCATTAAGTACCATGTCCATTAAGGACCAAACCCACAAACACCCATTTTTATATGGGCTACCATGGAGTCCATAATTGACCATATAAGAAAATTTTAAATTTTAGTTTACAAGTGCACAATACAAGTTCATAAGCGTAAAATTCACTCATAGTTTTGCGATTTTAGCGGGAAATCTCGATTTTCCAATTTTGGCGGGAAATCTCAATTTTGCGGAAAATCTCGATTTATGATTTTGGCAGGAAATCTCGATTTTGCGATTTTGGCGAAAAAAATGGTTTTGCAAAAAATCTCGATTTTATGATTTCGGTGAGAAATCTTGATTTTGCGAATTTGGCGGGAAATTTCGGTTTTACGGGAAATCTCGATTTTGTGATTTTGGCGATAAATTTTTGTTTTGGGATTATGAGGGAAATCTCAATTTTGCGGGAAATCTCGAATTTGCGGGAAATCTCTATTTTGCGGGAAATCTCGATTTTGCGGGAAATCTCGATTGTATAATTTTGGTGAGAAATCCTAATTTTTCAATTTTGGCGGGAAATATTGATTTCAAAGAAAATCTCGAGTTTATGATTTTGGCGGGAAACCTCGGTTTTGCGATTTTGCGGGAAATCTTGAGTTTATGATTTTGACATAAAATCTCGCTTTTGGCAATTTTGGCGAGAAACTTGATTTTATGATTTTGATGGAAAATTCCGAGTTTATATTTTTTTACGGGAAATCACGAATTTGTGATTTTTGGCGAAAAATCTCAGTTTCGTGATTTTGACGAAAATTCGATTTTATGATTTTTGACATAAAATCTAATGATAAAATTTTGGAAACCCTAATTTTTTTGTGACTATTGGATAAATCATGTCCATATTGTCCAAAACCATTAACGCCCATTGTCCAATGGTCTAATAATTTTTGTCCATTTATTTCCACATGGACAAATGGGTATTACCAAATAAGACCTATTTACATATGGATATGGACAACCAATGGTCAACCCGCCCATTTTACAGCTCTACAGTGGTTACCTCAAGCTTGAGTAATAGAATGGCAGTTTGATGTAAAAAAAAAAAAGAACAAAGAAAATGAAGTCAGACCTTGTAGATCGATCACTGCCAATTAATTTGAAATGGACACGTAGAATACTTACTTTTCAAATAGAGTTAGAAATATGTGGTTTTTTTCTTTACAATGGGAGATGAGAAGAATGGAGAGGAGATCGAAGGGAGATCAAGGGTAATAAGAAGAGGAAGAGACATATGTAGGAGCCATGAACCGTCACAAGAGCTTCCTTTTGATCTCGTAACAGAGATTCTGAAGAAATTCCCTTCTAAATCCCTTATGAGGTTCAAATTCGCCACAAAGCTCTGGTCATCATTGATTTGTTTAGTAGAGATTAGTTTAGCTACAAGGGCGCCGCGAACATGATGACAGTTGGACTCAACATGTTCTATTCTTTCATGAAATACAGGGTTGGAAGCTATATATAACGCATATTTGTCGTTACAGAAAAGTTGCATCGGCTGTTCATGCTTGATGCCGAAGGACAAAAGTAATTTCTTGAGCATTTAATTTCCTTTAAAGTATCAGACATAGATCTGTATTCAGATTCTGCAGAGCTCAAAAAAATGGTGTCTTGCTTTGTTGTTCTCCATGATATAGGTGACCGTTCGAGTAAAACAACATATGCTGTAAGTGAACGTCTAGACAATGAACATGCATTCCAGTCTGAGTTGCAGTATGCACGAATTTGCAGATCATTATCAGTGCGTAGTAGAATACCTTGGGCAGGAGAGCCTTTGAGATACCGAATCATCCGGAGTGCAGCATCCCAACGCTCTTGTGGCTGAGCTTGCATAATCTTGGATATCACATATCAAATGTTAGATTATTTTATCTATTAAAATATTTTGATATTATATTTTCAAAAATATTATTATTCAATAATATTTTTAGTCTTTAAAAAAATTTAGCAAACATGTGAACAAAAGTGTTGTAGGTATAGGTAATAGGACTGTCACTTCTCTGTAACCAGCAGAAAAGTGTGTTAGTTGCCAAGGGCATTTTCATCCCAAACCAAACAAAATGTATGTTTTTATCCCCAAATGTCCCATCATGGGCAAACCACTAATTAAAGCCTCTATTATGGGCATTTCCCTAATTCTCTCTAAAATGATTGTCCAAAAAATTCAAGGTTTAAACTGTTAGTACGTTCCACCTTCAATGTTTTTAATGCAATTTTCCCCTTTATATAGTGTCTCACTAACCCTAATAACCTCTAAGGCTTAATAATAATTTCATGGACTAATACCAATGGCCCAAATCCAAATTTGAATTTTTATTTATTTTCTTAATTAAATAATTATTATTAAAAAAAAATCGACACATCATCATACTTACCTGTTGTACAGGTCAGTTTGTTACTTGATTGACAAGTATGTCAAGTTGAATGTCTTTTGTGATACAATGTCACTTTGAATGTTTAAAGTGATTGTCCAAAAAATTCAAGGTTTAAACTGTTAGTACGTGCCTCCTTCAAGGTTTTTTATGCAATTTTCCCCTTTATTTAGTGTCTCACTAACTCTAATAACCTCTAAGGCTTAATAATAATCTCATGGACCTCAAATTTTGATATCACCAACGAAACCCAAGGGATTTCGTCCATCTAGAAGGAACCCAACACAATCGGATGTAAAATGTGAACTTGAAGTGTTAGGATGCTTAATTTTTAAGAAAACTAGTTGCATAGTCTCTGCGAAAGCGCAGGGTCGGCGACATTTTTTATGCTTTTGTCTTTGGTATTTTCTTTTTAGTTTTGTTGTTAAATCTTGTGTTACTGGCTAACATAGTGTTTTGATGGTTGTCATCGTGTCTATAATGATGATCGGAAATATTGGAAGTCACAATTCTTACTTAGACAATATAAGTATATGTAGTGAATTTATATTTGAGGTTAGTTGCATATCTTATATTTATAATGATTCAGTCGACCATTTACTGTAGTATTGATCTCATGATCATAGTTTGCCGAACTTTTTAAGTTGTAATTATAGTAATGGAACTGTGGTAATGAAAGTGTTTTTTTTTTCCAAATTTAACAATGTATATAAATAGTTAATAAGTTTTCTCTTAAAAATTTCCTGGGGTTGATTTTGTAACTAAATATTGAAAACTTTTATGTTGGATAGAGTAAACTTTCTACAGTTTCATATATTGAAATAATCGTATGACAATAAATTGTGGAATCGAGAAACTAATATTGGGTTCTTAAATTACTTGGGCTTCAACTCTGCTGGACCTTGAGTCTGAATGTTTCCTCTCTCGATCCTCTCTCAACCACAAACTAAATTGAGATAGTCTCCAGCGTCCGGTGGACCCCTCCTCCCTTGCTCCTCCTTTGCTCTTTGCTGTTCGTCGATTCTCTACCTCCTTGCCGATATGCTGCGTGCGGGGTTTTAAATCGTTTATTGTTACAGCTTCAGGTGGTTCCACGGCGAGGTTCTGAGGTAGTTTTCGCGGCGGATGCTTGGCTTTTAGGGCTCCATGGTGTAGATCGGTTTTACTTTATATTTTCCCAGAAGTCACTGTCGTTAAAGAAGATTATTGTTGGGGGATTGCGTGAGAGTTTCTAGCTTGTATAGGGTCTCAAAGGTGTTCTCTTTCGGCAATGGGGGTTAGGTTCTAGGATTGCTTCGGCTTCGGTTTGGTCTTGTCCTCTCTGCCCTTTGCCAAGTGAGCTTCGGTGCTTCTTTAGATCAGAGGCGAGTATTGGGCAGATGTATGCAGTTGGTGGTGGTTCTCTGTTCAAACTTCGACTCCTGTTAATGGGCGTGCTCTCTGTAGCAAGCTGTTTTCTATGGCTGCTTGTGGTTTGCTCGTTCGGACACTTCACTTCGGTAATCAACTTCACGGCTTCTATTTTAGTTGTATCCTTGCTTTGGTTGTGCTATCGCTTGGATTTGTCTCGAGGCTTTATCATTCGACCTATCTCCACTGACACGGAAGGCGGGTCGTCACATATTGGTTACTGGCCTTTGGTTCTCAAAGGTTGCAAATGGTGAGGCAGTGATTGGTCATTCACTCCTCGGTGTCTCCATTTGGTCTAGACCACTTCCCAGGACCACTTTAGCTCATGGTGCTCTTGTGGTGGTGAGCCTGACTTACCATGTTGGTGATTGAGACTGGCTAGAATAGGAGTGGCGGTACTTCCAGCCTGATTTTTTTTCAGGTTTCGTAGACGGAAGTGGCGAGCGCTTGCTCGATTTGGGATGCGGATCAATGTGTCGTGTGACGCTACGTACAAGCCGGCATTGGTGGCAGTCGCAAGGCTCTTGGTAAGTATCTGAAACCTCCCCTTCAGTCATCTTGAGCTTCATAGACAGAGAAAAGTATAAGTTTTGTGGAGATCATCTGGAACTAGCTATTCCGGAGACGTCAAGGAAACTCCCAGCATCCGAGGTAACGAGGAGAACCTCACTTTCCAGAGAATCATGTTGATGGTTGAGAACGGCTACCGATATCAAAGAATTTTAAAAAACAAACTAGCCAACTGTACCGGGTTTAGTGGGTGGGCGAAGCTAGGCTTGTAATAGTTTGATCTCGATACTTTTGTTCAAAACAAGCTTGTAACCGTATATTCCCGAATTCTCAGCAGATTTTATATAAATTCTCATATTTAAAAAAAAAACAAAACAAGTTGATGTTAAAGAAAACATGTAAAAAATTCCGTATTTTTAACACACATGTATAATGATAGTTGATTAAAATTTAATTATATAAACAGGGGTTTTCCCCGACAGAAATTCTCAACATTCATATTGTGGCAGACAATTAGTTCAAAGACAAGTATATTGTACAAATTAAAACTCCCCCACTCGAATCTGATAGTGTCGTGTGGATCATCACCTAAGGTGATTCACCTTCTCATATGTTCCTCTGTTTTGCATCAGCTCATAAGCCAGTAGAAAGCCTTTCCGGACGATGAAGGAAAACATGTGAGCTACAAACCATTGAGGGGAACTAAAAATCTTCACATGAGTGAAAGCGGAAGGGATGAAAACAGTACAAAAGATGGCAACAAAGAAAGCCACATAAAACTCTAATGTGACTTGGTAAATAGTCGATAGGTTTGCCGAAGACACATGACCTAGCTGTCTCGATGTCGTCTTTACAATCTCCTCCACAAGTTTGCTATCAATGCTACGTGTCAAGTGAAGCAAACCCATCAGAACCAATCCGACCCTTCTTCAACTATAGCAGTCAGAAGAACTAGACCCTATTCAGCTAAACCATTAATAAACACAGCTCTTTTTTTAACTAAACCGATCATAACCATACTTTTCAACTCTCTTTCTTTTAAAATTTAGTAAATATTTCGTAAATCCTCCTATGGCACATTAAGGTCCAAACAATTTCAAATTCAATCTATTTTGGAGAGGAGAGCCTCCCTATGAAACTTAAACTTATGACCCTTTAGATGCATATTAGATAATCAAAGAGTTTAGCCATTGAGCCAAACTCATGGTAAAGTTTAGTATCTATTTTTGGATAAAATCACACCAAATTGATAATTTGCGAAAATTATATACCTGTAGACTTCTGAGGTTAAACCCATCTTGGAGGCAATAGACGTGACAGCGATCATCCAACGTTGAGCCATAGGAGCATCAAAAGTCCCAAACCTTCTCATCACCATTTCCCTAAAATTTCTCCCGAATTTTCCCTGAAAGTTTTTTACTTCCTCAGTGCTCACTCGGTAGAAGATAGGTATCACCACTAGCTTTCCTTCCTTCATCCGCTCATCCATCTTCACTAGCTCGTTTAAGCACCAATCTGATTGCGTGTACTTGTTCGAGAAGATCGCTAGTGCCATCTTTGAGTTGTCGATCCTCGCTAAGAGGCGTTCAAACGTGTCTACACCTCTTTGCTCCAAGCTATCAATGAAAACGTTGATTCCCACCTCTTTCAAGGACTTCACGACGTGGCTCAAGAAGCCATTCCGAAGCTCTTTTCCTCGAAAATTGATAAACAATTGAGGACGTGGTTGGAGTAAGAGGTCTAGGGTGCTGAGCTCAGGCTCAGAAGAGTCTCGTTGTGGTTGAGTTTGCGTAGCAGTAGTCATGGGGTATAGACACAGCCAACGAAACGAGAGACAAGAAGAGTGTCTTGCGGTGGGTGAAGAAGCCTGCGCAAGGAATCGTACATATTTTTCAATTTATTATAAACAAAGACCACGTCAAGAAGTCATACGTCTATAATTATCCCCCTATACATTAAAAGAGAAGTCACTTGGACACGTGGCACTCATACATGCCTTCTCAGAAGAATTCTAGCGATTCTATTGGTTGATTTTTTAGAATTTATTCATTTAAATTCATTTAAATACTTACCTTTTATGTTTTCTCGATTCAAAGAACATCTTTTTGCGATATTTTCTCTGTTTAATTCATTAAATACTCATTGATTGACAAGATATTTTCACTCTTAAAATCATGCATTTAAAACAAAATTAATTGATACGATATTTTCTCTCCTAAAATCATGCATTTAAAACTTAAACCAAAATTCTGGTGCAATCTATTCACGAAATGTTCTCCTTTAGCTTTATCAACAAGATATTCCAAAAATAATATTACCTTAAAAGTATAAGATTTATTGAGAATTTATTAGAGAATATGTTACTTCTTAGCTTATCATGCAAGCTAAATCATTGAGACACGTCCATCAATTTACTATAAATAAGGCATTCACAGTAGAAGAAATAAAATTATTGAACTTTGTATTCTGAACTTTTTATGTTAATAATGTTCTAATCCTTTTTTTTCTTCTTATTTTATAACATTAAGCTTTTATATTTCATGAGAGCTGATTTTTCTTTTGGTTTATATGCAGATATCCTATAATGATGGTTTCTCCACTGAAGCTATATATGATTTGATTGTACACCTCTTTGATATATCATTTCGATAACATCTTTGTTTCTCAATCTGGTAAAAAAAAATTCTCTATTTGATAACATCTCTCAGCTATATCATTTCAATAGCATCTTTTTGTGCTGCCAATACTTTTTTTTTTTTTGATTAGTAGATTTATATTATTGTTTAGAATTATAAGCTTATATATACATTTGGTTTGCTGATTGTGATTTTTTTTTATGATCTTTTTAATTAAAATTGATATATTTTTTTGGTTTGCAATTATATGATCTTTTTTAATTAAAATTAAATATATATATATATATATATAGTAATATTTATTAATCAAAAAGTTATATCAACTACTTTTTATATTTATTATTTCCTTATTATATATCATTTAATATTTAAATATCTATAGTTTAAATGTAATTTACCTTAATGTTTTTAGTTTATTAATAACCTACCTTATTTTGAACACATATTACTTGTGCAACTTCAAATTATATTTGTTGCATTGTTTAATTGCAATTTACCTTAATGTTTCTAATTTTTTTGATCGTCTTTATAAATTTATTTTGAACACATATTACTTGTGCAACTTCAAATCATAGTTATTACATTGTTTTAATGCAATTTACCTTAATGTTTCTAATTTGTTAATTCGTTTTAAAAAACTTACCTTATTTTGAATATGATTTAATTGCACAAGTTTATAACATATTAATTGTAAATCATTTAATGACAATATAACTTTAATATCTTTCTTTGAACTGTTTCATTATTTATTATGAAATTATATTCCTAAACATCATTTGTTATGAAAATATCTCCCTAATAACATAAGAAAAAAGGAAGGTAGAGTATATATAAAGGAGACACCTAAGGGATGTCAATACTAACTTATTAGTCTATTTTTATTCGATACAAAAATTTAAATTTATAAATTCTTACATTTGTTTGTTTTTCTATTAACATATAAATAACATAGACGAAAGACCGGTTGTAGTTAACTACAAACCATTTATCAGTTTGTTTCAATAGTGATATGCAAATTTAATATTATTTTTGTCTCAATAAAATTTAGAAATCTATTAAATTATTTTTTATTGTAAAGTTGCTAACAAAATTTGACAATTTTTTGCAGGTTTCTGTGAGATATTTTTAATTCATATCTGTTCTTCGTATTTTATATTACTTATTTAATTCATAAGATTGATTGGTAATAATTAAGAATGGTTTATGTTAACGCATTAAATTCAGAACATCTATATAGCAATAAAAAGAATGTAATAAATAATACGAATATATTATTTGATACTAACTTATCGTGCAACCATATCAACACTATTATATATATCTTACATTTTCTTA
>CAKOAT010384932.1:10292-21418 GCA_932364175.1 Eruca vesicaria subsp. sativa
GACCATGATGAAAAGTGACCATATGGACAAATTCAAATTCTCTACTTCTGCTCATCCCACGTGCATTTGACCGTTGTGTACCAACTTGTATTATTTTAATTATTTTTTATCTTAGGCATACTTGCCTATTTATTTGCTGTAATGCACAATGAGTTAATTTTTAAGGAAAATAAAATCCTTCCTACACTCTCTCTCTCTCCCTTACGGATCTAATCTTCTCTCTCTCTCTTGTTCTTCACACTTATTCTTCACTAAACTTACAAAGACAACTTTCAAAACAGTAGAAGGTCATTATGAGTTCTTGGTGATGCCATTTGGTCTTACTAATGCACCGGCAACATTTCAAGCTTTGATGAACAAATTCTTTAAATCTTTTCTGAGGAACTTTGTCTTGGTGTTCTTCAATGATATTTTGATTTACAGTGCGGATCAAGCAACTCATATCGAACATTTGAAGTTGGTTTTACAAGTGCTCCGGGAAAAGAGTTTGTTTGCTAATCAAAAGTAGTGTACATTTGAAGTAGAAAAGGTGGAATACCTGGATCATATGATCTCAGCGAAGGGGGTTGCTACAGATTCAGCTAAGACTGATGTTCTAAATGACCGGCCAGTTCCAAAAACAGTCAAACATTTGAGAGGGTTTCTGGTTTAACAGGGTATTACAAGAGGTTTATCAAGAATTATGGGAGTATAGCACGTCCTATAACGGTATTACCGAAGAAGAATCAATTCTTGTGGGGAGACGAACCTCAAATAGCGTTTGAAATATGCCATGGTTCATGCTCTTGTTTTGGCACTACCGGATTTTCAACAAGTTTTTGTCATAGAATCAGATGCTTTGGGTTTTGGTATAGGAGCTGTGTTGATGTAGAATAAACAACCGATAGCATTCTTCAGTCATGCTTTAACACCCAGAGGACAATTAAAACAAGCATATGAGAGAGAGTTGATGGTTATTGTCATGGCTATTAGAAAGTGGAAGCATTATTTGTTGGGGAGAAAGTTTCATGTTCATACTGATCAAAGAGGTCTCAAGTTTTTGTTGGAACAGAAGGAAGTTAACATGGAGTATCAAAAGTGGTTAACAAAGATTTTGGGGTTTGATTTCGATACTTTTTACAAGCCAGGTCCTGAGAACAAAGCAGCAGATGAGTTATGTCGTTCCATGTCGTTGTCTACTCATTGCTTGACTTTGACGGTTCCTACAACTTTACAGTGGGAGGATTTGTACAAGGAAATCGCAGAAGATACCAAAATTCAGGAAACAATCACGAAGCTTCTCAATGGTGACTATCTAGGAAGTATCAGGTGATTCAGGGGAGGCTATGGTGTAAAAACCGTTTGATGATACCTAAATCTTCCTGGTTTATTCATGTAATACGTCAAGAAGCACATGATAGCAAACTGAGTGGTCATTCTGGGGTTCCCAAGACAGTGAAAAGGGTGCAGTGTTCTTTCTGTTGGAAGGGTATGTATCAGCAGATTCGGGAGTATGTGGCCTCGTGTGCGTTCTGTCAGACACAAAAACATTCGACATTGTCTCCAGCTGGCTTACTTCAACCATTACGGGTTCCAGAACATGTGTGGGAAGATATTAACATGGATTTCATAGAAGGCTTACCGACATCTCAGGGTTTTAATGTGATCTTGGTGGTTTATTGATCGTTTAAGTAAGTTTGCACATTTTATGGGTCTGAAACACTCTTTTACAGCGTTTGACGTGGCTAAGAAGTTTGTTAATGAGGTGGTGAAGCTACATGGATTTCCGAAGAGTATTGTGTCAGACAAAGACAAGATCTTTTTGAGTTCTTTCTCGGAGACCTTTCATTTGGCTGGCACTACATTGAAGTATAACACCGCGTTTCATCCACAGACGGATGGTCAATCGGAGGTTCTTAATAGGTGCTTAGAGACAAATTTGAGGTGTTTCTGATCTACCCATCCACGTTCTTGGTACACATACTTGGCGTGGGCTGAACTTTGGTACAATACATCGTATCATAAGTCTCTGCAAACAACCCCATTCAAGGTCTTATATGGTCGTGAACCACCTTCACTTTTGCGTTTTGAACAAGGGTCTAGAAAGAACTTTGAGCTGGAAACCCCATTGTCAGAACGTGATGCAACATTGAAGGTTTTGAAACAGAATTTGTTCTGAGCTCAAGAGATTATGAAGTTTCAAGCAGATAAATATAGGAAGGATGTCAAGTTTGTGGTGGGTGACATGGTTTATCTCAAGCTTCAACCATATAGACAGCGAACGATAGCAAAAGAGTTTTGTCAGAAGCTTGCAGCAAAGTTCTATGGTCCTTATAAGATCATTCAGAGAGTGGGCAAGGCAGCATACAAACTTCAATTACCGCCTGAAGCTCGTATTCACTCTGTTTTTCATGTCTCTCAGTTGAAGTTGGTGGTGGGTAAACATGATCAGAGTCGAGTATTACTACCGGGATGTATTACTTCTGTGGAGGATGAATTGACGCTGGAGGATGTGTTGGAAAAGCGTTATGGATCTAAAGGAGAGTTGGAGTTATTGGTCAAGTGGATGGGCAAATCATCATTGGAGAATTCTTGGATGCCTTATGAAATGTAGTTGTTTTCTTTCTTACTATCTTGAGGGCAAGCTGGATTTCGTTGGGAGAAGTATTGATAGGTTCAAATACCGTAGGAGGAAAGGAAAGGAAGTGGTGAGTGAAGAGAGTGATGACGTGGAGGATCAAGGAAAGATAGAAACTTCTACTTAAAACAGAGGCTACTTAAAATAGGAGTTGTAGCTGTTAGAGTTGGTTATGCTTTGATGTTGTTTGTTATAAACGTTATGAGTATGTACTTCACTGTCACTATGAGACGAGTGTGTTGAGCTAGTTCGTCATGAGAGCTTAGCTTAATTCACTATCAAAGTTGTAATTTATTCATTGATTCAATAAAGATTACAAGTGTTTCTCGGTTTACATAGATCTATAGTCTATCAGCAATATATATGAAGCAGGAGTAAAGAAGGAAAATTTTGAATACTACCCAGAGAAGGTTGGTTATCTCCTTTCACTTGCTTCGTCTTCGTCTTGCATAAGAGAAAACTTTGTTCTTAACCAGCATCAGTTTCATTTTCTGTAAATGTATTTGTAGGCTGCTGACAAGGAAGAAGTAAGAGCAGGGTTGGTTCCATCTGAGAACGACTTGTTCTTGAATGGAGCTCAAGCTACCTTGTTGACAAGGCCGAGGGAGAATGTGTGTTCCATCCAAACGAGCATTACCCGACATGGACCATGGAGCCTCCATTGGAAACTCTCAAGCAAATCATCAAATCTGTACTGGTTGACAATCTTTATCCTCTCCTTCAGATCATGGAGTTCCTCAGTAGTTGTTTCAATGAAACGCTTGTCTTTGGTCTATGTTTCAATGAAACTCTCAATGAAACGTTTGTCTTTGGTCTATTTTTCATGTTCTATGTTATGTGTGTTTTGGTCTATGTTTCATCTTCAGTCTATGGTATATGTGTCTTCGCTCGATGCTCTATGTTTCATCTTGTATGTTTCAATGTTTCAATGTGCATGTTTTATCTTGTATAGTATGTTCTGTTTCTATGTGCATGTTCAATGTGGTCCTTTGCGGCTGCAACAAGTTGCTGTATCACTTGTCATTTCATAATGTGATAAACATGTTTTGTTTTCATTTGTTAACTTGTGTATTATTGTTTATATTTGTTACTTTTGGTTCTTTGTCTTATGTTTGTCTGTATGCACACAAGAGTCTCGTTATGTTTGTCATGTTTGTCACGAGTATTGTATATGATACTCGAAAAGCATTTTTTTCAAGGGAGAAGATGATTTAGGTTTCGTTTGTAGTGTTCTTCTCTCCTTCTCTATATAAAGTTACATTATACAAAGTTTCATTCTTTTATTCTCTCTTTTTTCCTTTATTACTAAAGAATCAAAAACACTTTCTAAGAAATCCAAATTAGTAAACTACCATTGTACCACAAAAATTAGGTGATTTTTTAAAGTCTATATTTTAAATATTATCTTTTAATATGTTTTATTTAATAAATAAATTTTATCTTTAAAAAAAATTAATTTTTTTAAGAACTCCTAATTAAGAAACTCACATTAGACCGCTCAAAATGGAAATTTCCAAAATAAAGTTTTTAAACCCACTAACTATATTTTATATTATTAAACAATCATTAAGGATCTCATTTAAGAGTTTTGGGATGTTCGTGCTCTAAGTATAGATATACTAGGGGTTCAATGGTCACCAACAGGCGAGCCCGTCCCTGCATTAAAGCATGTGAAGCATGGGCATTAGGTCACAAAATTCAAACATTAAATATATACCCCATTTTTCCAAATTTACCAAAACTTTGTGTAGTCTAGATGGTTGAATAAGAGAAGTTTTGATCTCTTTTGCTTTAGTTCGAGGCACAACACAATCAATTTTATAATTATTTTTTTCCTTGACATTTATATATAATTAAAAGGGCCACATTATTTTCACAAGCTTTGTTGGGGTCAAAATCGGTACGACGGAATCAACGGCCGAAACTCCCCGCAGAAATATAAAAGGAATCGTTTTGTAAAACCCGAAGAATCATTTTATAAAACTCGAGGATCGTTTTATAAAACTCGAGGACCGTTTTATAAAACTCGAGAATCGTTTTATAAAACTCGAGGATCGTTTTATAAAACTCGAGAATCATTTTATAAAACTCGAGGATCGTTTTATAAAACTCGAGAATCGTTTTTTAAAACTCGAGATTCATTTTATAAAACTCGAGAAGCCGTTTTATAAAACTCGAGGATCATTTTATAAAACTCGAGAAGCCGTTTTATAAAACTCGAAGATCGTTTTATAAAACTCGAGGATCGTTTTATAAAACTCGAGAAGCCGTTTTATAAAACTCGAGAAGCTATTTTATAAAACTCGAGAAACTATTTTATAAAACTCGAGAAGCCGTTTTATAAAACTCGAAGATTTTTTTATAAAACTCGAGAAGCCGTTTTATAAAACTCGAAGATCGTTTTATAAAACTCGAGAAGCCGTTTTATAAAACTCAAAGATCGTTTTATAAAACTCGAGAAGCCGTTTTATAAAACTCGAAGATCGTCTTACAAAACCGCGAAAAACCGAAACAGCCGTAAAACGCGAACTAGTCCCGTCCCGGCTAGATCGCCATTGGGCGAACTAAGATGTGCTGACTTTGCCCCACTGTTTTCTTTTCGCCTAGTTCGCCATATGGCGACCTAGCCAAGCTGAACTAGCTCGCCGTACGTCGAGCCGACCATCCCGAGCCTCGATCTCCCACATCCTTGATTCAAGGCATACGTCCTTCGACACGATCGTATTCCGAATCACGGTCGAAATGTCTCCCGTTTTATCTCGATCCATCCTATCATTCGAGTTTTACGATAAAAACCGTAAAACTCCGTTTTCCCGAAAAGAACTCAAAAAATCGTATAAAACGGTAACGGTTAATCAGAACACCGAACATTGCCTAAACTATACGATTTATCCGAGATTTTTCGTTAAGATTATAAAAAACACGTTTTTAATAAAAACTGTCGAGAGAATCGTAAAAAAACGGCATCGGATCAGGAAACGGTCTCGTTAAAGTCGTAAAACGGTTTTTATCGTAAAACGGCCCGAAAGGTCCTAAAACACGATAAAAACCCATCTCACGGCGTTAACGAAATCAAACCTGAAGATAAGATAACGCTTTGACGGTCTACTCGCAGACGGAAGATAAAAGGCAAGTTTGAAGATAAATAGGAGATTTCCGCAGAAGAAAAGGAAGGATCGACAGATATGGAAAGTTCCCGAAATATTCGGTTTCGAGCAAAATGGAAAGACCAAAACCGCCTAAGGAGGAGTATATACGGAGGAGGCATAGGGCAGAAGCTGGGGGACGAGTTTTCAGAGCTTTCACCACCAAACTTAGCATTTAGGCAATTTTCCGTTTTCGTTATCGAGCTGCGTCTCAACTAGGGTTTTAGTCTTAGATTGCTAGAACTAGGAATTTCGCCGACGGCTCACGCAGCTAAGGCAACTCTCGTTGTAACCGTTCTTACGCGAATTCNATTTTCCGTTTTCGTTATCGAGCTGCGTCTCAACTAGGGTTTTAGTCTTAGATTGCTAGAACTAGGAATTTCGCCGACGGCTCACGCAGCTAAGGCAACTCTCGTTGTAACCGTTCTTACGCGAATTCGGAATAAGAATCCTTCTTGCTCTCAATCTCGTTTTTCTTTTTATATCTTTCAATTTATTCATATTAATCGCATTCTTGGTTACTTGTCGTTGGGTTTTGCAGAGATCCGGTTCCTCTGGAAAATTAGGGTTTTCCTAACTTTCCTTATTTTACGGAAATTGACAAGTGTGAATCTTGGTTCCCACAAGCTTTAAGCCTCAACAAATTTTGTGACGGCACTGGTCACCAAGTTTGAGAATTGATTTGCTTTTACTTTCCATATGCTCTGTCCTCTCAACCCCTGCTGAACCATTTATTCCTGGCAATCCTGCCGTGAAGTTGTACCAGCAAAACCGGAGAGCTTATGAAAAGATCGCGAGAATGTGGACTGTGGCATGTGCAAAGGACGCTTGATTAATTTCTTAGTTTTTGCGTGTGTTTATATCTACTGCGGTTAACTATACGTATGTCAATAAATAATCTGTGCTTCTATGATACTCACCTGTTTTGTCAACTTTACCTGCTTATATATGTTACTGGCTTGATATTAAAGTTTTGATATGCGTGTGGGTTATAATTATCATTTCGTAACTTGAAGAATGAATTAAAAGGTAATTGTACATATTTTGAATTACTCCCTTTTTAAAGATTTTCTTTTTAACATTTTTACCACTTTTTGCTAAGATACATAGTTATTTTGGTTCTAACCATGGACCTTTTCAGTAAACGATCGTGACTTGTTTTGGTTAAGAGGTATATTTCATTATTTCTAAAAATACATAGTAGCTTGCTAGATGTCAAATGGTCGTTAGAAGATATTACTTACAACAAGTATAATAGATAATCACGTCTTGAAAAGGTACTGAAGCTTTATAATAATTGTTACAACTCCAACAAATCCGTTAAACACCATAACTTACTTTAAAATCTGGATATACGTTCGACGAAGGATACATTTTACAGATCACTGAGGGCAACAATAAAATCTATCAAACCCCATAGTGTTTTTCTTATTTCTGAGTTGAACAAATCTCATGGGTTGAGCAAAAGACGTTTCCGACAACTTTTCAAAAAAATAAAACTTGCTCTCCCAGAAACCGCAGAACAAACCGTAACTTACTCGCGAAATAAATCCTAGGATACTCGCGGAAAACCCTAGGTTGTTGTTGGGGTCAAAATCGGTACGACGGAATCAACGGCCGAAACTTCCCGCAGAAATATAAAAGGAATCGTTTTGTAAAACCCGAAGAATCGTTTTATAAAACTCGAGGATCGTTTTATAAAACTCGAGAACCGTTTTATAAAACTCGAGAATCGTTTTATAAAACCCGAGGATCATTTTATAAAACTCGAGAATCGTTTTATAAAACTCGAGTATCGTTTTATAAAATTCGAGAATCGTTTTATAAAACTCAAAGAATCGTTTTATAAAACTCGAGAATCGTTTTATAAAACTCGAAGAATTGTTTTATAAAACTCGAGAATCGTTTTATAAAACTCGAGGATCATTTTATAAAACTCGAGAAGCCGTTTTATAAATCTCGAAGATCATTTTATTAAACTCGAGAAGCCGTTTTATAAAACTCGAAGATTGTTTTATAAAACTCGAGGGTCGTTTTATAAAACTCGAGAATCGTTTTATAAAACTCGAGGATCATTTTATAAAACTCGAGAAGCCGTTTTATAAAACTCGAAGATCGTTTTATAAAACTCGAGGATCGTTTTATAAAACTCGAGGATCGTTTTATAGAACTCGAGAAGCCGTTTTATAAAACTCGAGAAGATGTTTTATAAAACTCGAAGATCGTTTTATAAAACTTGAGAAGCCGTTTTATAAAACTCAAAGATCGTTTTATAAAACGCGAGAAGCCGTTTTATAAAACTCTCGTTTTATAAAACTCGAGAAGCCGTTTTATAAAACTCGAAGATAGTTTTATAAAACTCGAAGAATCGTTTTATAAAACTCGAGAATCGTTTTATAAAACTCGAAGAATTGTTTTATAAAACTCGAAGAATCGTTTTATAAAACTCGAGAATCGTTTTATAAAACTCGAAGAATCATTTTATAAAACTCGAGAATCATTTTATAAAACTCGAAAAATCGTTTTATAAAACTCGAGAATCGTTTTATAAAACTCGAAGAATCGTTTTACGAAACCGCAAAAAACCGAAACAGCCGTAAAACGCGAACTAGTCACGACTAGTTCGCCCACGGGAGAACTAGGAGGCACTCGACTAGTTCGCCCATCGCCGAACTAAGCCGGCCCGGCTTAGTTCGCCGATGGGCGAACTAGGAGATACTCGACTAGTTCGCCCATCGGCGAACTAAGCTGGCCCGGCTTAGTTCGCCGATGGGCGAACTAGGAAGCACTCTACTAGTTCGCCCATCGGCGAACTAAGCCGGATGGGCGAACTAGTCCATCTCGACTAGTTCGCCCATTGGCGAACTAGTCCCGTCCCGGATAGATCGCCATTGGGCGAACTTAGAGGTGCTGACTTTGCCCCCACTGGTTCTTTTCGCCTAGTTCGCCATATGGCGACCTAGCCAAGCTGAACTAGCTCGCCATACGTCGAGCCGACCATCCCGAGCCTCGATCTCCCACATCCTTGATTCAAGGCATACGTCCTTCAACACGATCACATTCCGAATCACGGTCGAAATGTCTCCCGTTTCGTCTCGATCCGTCCTATCGTTCGAGTTTTACGATAAAAACCGTAAAACTCTGTTTTCCCGAAAAGAACTCGAAGAAATCGTATAAAACGGTAACGGTTAATCAAAACACCGAACGTCGCCTAAACTATACGATCTATCTGAGATTCTTCGTTAAGATTATAAAAACGCGTTTTTAATAAAAAATGTCGAGAGAATCGTAAAAAAACGGCATCGGATCAGGAAACGGTCTCGTTAAAGTCGTAAAACGGTTTTTATCGTAAAACGGCCCGAAAGGTCCTAAAACACGATAAAAACCCATCTCGCGACGTTAACGAAATCAAACCCGAAGATACGATAACGCTTTGACGGTCTACTCGCAGACGGAAGATAAAAGGCAAGTTTGAAGATAAATAGAAGATTTCCGCAGAAGAAAAGGAAGGATCGACAGATATGGAAAGTTCCCGAAATATTCGGTTTCGAGCAAAATGGAAAGACTAAAACCGCCTAAGGAGGAGTATATAAGGAGGAGGCATAGGGCAGAAGCTGAGGGACGAAATCCAGAGCTCTCATCTGAGACTTTCATAACTTTTCTAGATTTAGAATTTTCCGCACTTAGAAACTTAGGCTTTTTCTCGACAAGTTCGGTTTCTATGACCGGCGCTCAATTACTAGACGAACTCGCCCAGGCAGTTCGATCTCTTGTCCAGCTCTATCAACTGAACTACGTTCGACTTGATCCCCGAAAGGGGTACGTAGGCAGCCTTTCATAAGGTTCAGTCCGAAATCATTCAAACCTTTTTTCCTATCTTTTTCCATTTTTCGTTATCAAGCTACGACTCGACTAGATCTAGGGTTTTATGTTTGTAACTCACTGATGGCCCCTGCGGCCAAATCCTTTGTAATTCCTTGTAATGATCGCAACGCTCTTACGCGAATCGGAAATAAGATCGACTTTCTTTATAAATTCGTTTTATTATGTTTTTCATATTTTTCCGCATAAATTTGTTAACTGTTAATGTCTCTGTTAACACATTTGATACATGTATTTGTTAACAGCTAACACGTTTGTTAACGTCTACAAAATTTGTTACCAGTTAATGTCTCTATTAACAAATATATAATGTAGAATTTTTAATTTTTCCTATCACAGTGAGTAAATATAAAAAATCAAAGTTATTCTTTAAAACTACATAGGAAATAAATATATATATATATATATATATATATATATATATATATATATTTGAATGAGTGAAAAAATATTTAGAAGACAGAATGATAAAGAAAAAAATGATAAGAGAGTTTGAGAATGGAGAAGAAGTTAAATCGAATGCAAGAGAGAGAGTGTCAGGAAAGAGAGTGTCAGGAAATAGAGTGAGTGATGAGAATAAAAGGAGAGAGAGACGAATGGCATTTTGGTCATTATAATTAATTATGTCTCATCATGTGTATTTCCCTAATTAAGAGTCCAAAAATGATATCTGAGCAAATTATCTCTATTTAGAACTATATTTTGTTCTCGTGATTGGGAATTATTTTACATTTTTTTTTGCCTTGCTTAGTTTAGGAATAAAATACGTATAATATGTTGAAGCTTTTGTATGCCTGAGTCATGCCAAGTTCACAAACATAACGTGATCGATAACAAAACCCAAAAAATGGAATGGTTTACTCCGCAAACGACTTAATACATGCGAGGTTTACAGGTGTCAGACCCAAACCAACGTAAGCAGATTGACATGGATACAGAATAGAACTTATGTTATTTTTTGCCAATTCAAGCCTTTACATCCTCATAAAAAGTTTTAAAAACGTTACACATTAAAAAGCAAAAGAGAATCTGAAAAAGCAAAACAACATTAATATATGGTTTTCTTATCACGTAAGAGAAGCATCACCATGCAATAAGTCCCATATAGTTTCAAGAGCGTCTCTACGCATTTCTAAAACACATCCGCTCTCAATGTTCTGCTCTTGCACACCATAAGGGTAATAATCACTGTAGCCTCATTATCGATAAAAGGTTTCAAAGACACAAAATAAAAAGAATTTACATGTATCTTAGTGTTGATGTCTTTAAGTATCAAAGTCACTGATGTTAGGAGTTTCAAGGCTCCTAAGACAAATGATGTAGTATAAAAGATTGTCGAACCAGTTCTGAGAGAATTAAAAGCACCGAGAATGCAAGTACTAGCTTAATCTAAGTGCGATCATATGGTTGATTGGATTTGAATTATAACTAATATTGAAACGAAGTAAAGAATGCAATAACAGAACAAACTTTAACAATTA
>CAKOAT010385154.1:5187-30964 GCA_932364175.1 Eruca vesicaria subsp. sativa
TTACTCTTGTTTATTCACAATTAGGGTAAATAAATCAAAATAATCAATCTTATATATTGTATATGATATATAATTAAATTTAAATGATATAAACATAGTAATATAGCACACTTTTAATATGGATATTTATTAAATGAGGTTTCTACTCATATGATTTTATGATTATTTGCATATTTGTGTAACAAAACTTTACACCAATCTCTATAATATTATTTGAGAAGTCAGTTTCCTATGTGGCGCGCTCACGTTGACTCTTACACTGATTGATTACTATGATACCCTTGATGAATATATTTAAATAGTATATTTAAATAATATTATTAATTTTATGTTTAGTTTCCTTTTTAAAACATTCCAAATAACTTTTATAATAAAAAAATATTAAATTTAAAAACGAAAACATATGTTTATATAATATGATTTCATTAAAAAGGAAAGTTCACAAAATAGTAATATACTATCGAAATAGTAAAATAGTATTCTTAATTTTGTATTTAGTTCCTTTTTAAAAATTTCCAACTAAAATTTATAATAAAAAAACATCTATAAAATTTAAAAGGAAAGATTAAAAACGAAAATATATGTTTATATAATATGATTTCATTAAAAGGGAAAATTAACAAAATAGTAACATCCATTAAAAATATTTTAAATAACATAAAATATACTTTTTAATTAATAAAATACTTTCTTTATATATGTATTTTCTTATATGAAAATATATATTTTTATATAATGTGATTTCATAACAAAAAATTCATACATATAATTTTTATATTTGAAAAAAATTACTTTTAAACATAATTTTAAGTAACATAAACAAGTATATGTTTTTATTAACTAAAATAGTTTTTAATTAAAATTATTGAATATTTTATTTATTTTCATATATTTAGTTGACTATAGTATCTTTCAACTAAAGCAAAACAAAATATCTATAAATTAAATTTTACTTATATAATATGATTTCTCAAATACAACCACAATTTTTACTGCTTATTTTTAAGAGAAATTAAAATAATTTTTAACAATAAACATCTTTTAATCAAATAATTACAAAATATTTTAAAATATCATACCACTATATACTTTAATGACATAGATATGTTATATTCTATCATTATTTAAATTATATGTTTCTTAATTTTAAATTTTTTTAAAACATTTTATGTTTGTGTAACTTAATATAACCATGATAAAAATACCAAAGTAAATCCGAATTCTCATTTTTAAGATTATTTAAAATAATTTCAGTTTCTCATTCAATAAATCTAAGATATAAAATTATTTAGAATTTATAAAATATTTTAGTTATTGTAAATATTGATATGTGTTCATGAATCTCCAGAAATATATGAGTTACTTAAGTATGTAACTTCCTACTGCTTATTGCTTTATTTTTTACTATATTTGAAAGAAACATATAACTTGATAAATATTATGAAAATACGTGCACATTTAAATGATAAATAATATTACTTTAATTTGATTTGATTTATTTTGTGAAATTTATATATATGCATGAGACTTCAAAGATTATCTTTATATCAATTGATGTAATTTGAAATCAAAATTATTTTATATTTCATTATAGGCATAATATATCTTAAGTTATAAATAACTTTTCTAAAATATATTGACATCTGAGACAACAAACAACCTAAAAGTAAATAATAGAATTAATCAAAATTTAATATATTTAGAATAAAAAATATTATAGTTCAATTCAGATAAAAGAATGTAATCTAATATACCCAAATAATAATAGTAAAATCGACTATAAAATAATAAAATTGACTAGATATAATATTTCTAAAATAATATGTCTAATTAAAGTAAAATAATATTATTAATATAAATCATGTATGCAAATTATAAATTAATTGAAAATTAAAATTAAATAGTAATCAATTATTATAGTATATTTATTTAATAAATATTTATACCCGTGCATGAGCACGGGAAAATCACCTAGTGATTTATAAATTACGTTATGATTATTTGAATTTAAGTATTTTCCATTTTACATATACACTTCCATAAATTAAAAGGAATGAAGTTATTATAGTTAATATATGCAAATCGTTATCAAATCGTATATTTTCCTTTTCTTCCATTACATGTGTGCGATATATATAAATATATAAACTATGTTACATGCGTTATATGCGTCTCTAATTATTTTTCCCTAGCAAATTTCAATTGAACCTAAAGCCGCCACGTCAGTTTAATTGATATGCTAATTGATTGACAACTAAGCAAAGTTACTTTTTAATTAATACAAACTTGAGGTTACATCTTTTCAAATGTTTCTCAATTAATATATAGGGGATTATAAGCAGTCTCTTGAATTATTACGAACATGTCAAAAGGTGCAACTAGTACAATTATATGGTGAGAGTATCATATAATATTCAAACCGACGCGTAAACTATAGTGAGCTTGCATGATATATGCGTATATAATATGATTGGTGGAATGTGCATAAATTATACTAATAAAGAGATGGAAGTAGGATTAATAAGGTGATGTGGGTCTAGGGATTCACTCCAATTCCACATTATACAAAAGAATGTCACATATCGCGATGTGTGATGTTCCTCGATCTCTCTGAAAGATTCACCTGTTACATTCTCCTTTATTGTCTTTGTCTCTATCTTTTTCTTCTTATATTTTCAATAATATATACAATGTAAGTTAGTCGATTAGAGGTCTAGATTTAGATTGTCTAGTTGACCCGTCTTGTTGTGATAAAATTAGGACTTGGCGCAAAACAACATTTCCATAAACAATGAAATATAGACCATTTTGCTTTGGTTCGTGCAAATATTTAAGACAACATGCTCAAATATTTGTTCTTTTTTAACTTTTTATCAGGCTTCTGAAATGCGAAGAGATGAAAATAACACAAAGTAGATGAGTAGAAAATAGTGAACAATGAGAAGAGAAGTAAAGAAGATAGGTGGGGTTCCTGATGACGAGTTAGGATAGAATGTATAAAGAAAAATCAAGATGGCTAACTTTATCGTGGTAGTCTACTGTGGTTTACACTGGAAGAGAAGTCTCTTTACTAGTTTAGACCAGGGATCAATTCATTTCCAATGCGAAATTATTAGCTCCTGAAAGTTATTAACTCAATTCGAAAGGACCATGACCATTGTGTTAGACGTTATGAAATGAAACTAATATTACATGATGTGATTTTGGATTTGGGGATTACATGATAACTGCTCGGATCCAAACTTCTAGGTATTCAGAAAAAAATTACTAGTTCCACATGTCGCCACTCAGATATGGTATATTATTAAGGGTCCGTTTGAATATCCAAAGAGTTTTTATCAATGGGTTACAATTTCATTTATAAATTAGTCTAAGTTTTTAATAGGTCTGAGATACTCCAAGTTGATAAAAAAAATGAAGATGACAAGAATGAATTGGTTAGGACTGTAATTAGAGAAGTACTAGAAATGACATAATAATTTATTTATTTATATGCAAGCATCTCTTATCCCTAAGATAATTGATACTTTTGGTGTAGAGATAGTTATACCGGAAGTTGATCAAACATCTAAATTTAATTGCATTCGCATCCGCGATTTAAAACTACATTATTAATTTATAATAATGCACTCTTAATTATTGAAAATTTTTATTTAATTTTATCTGTTATTTAATTTAATACTGTTTATATTTGTATACCAGTATAATTTTAGTGATAAAAATGTTCATCTACAATTAAGCTAAAATTCTAAGAGTTTAAAAATGGAATACACTCAATTTTTGAGTTTTACAGTTAAAATACTTAGTTGTTAAACTAAATAAAATAAAATGATTATTGAAAATGTTTTTTTTTATACATGTTCGATTGTTACAATTGTAGAATTATTTTTCATTTTAAAAATAAAATTAAATTAATAATTATTGATAAATTTTTTAATTGTAACTATGAATTTAATTATTCATCTATACAATAAAATTAAAATATTTATATTTTTTCTAAAATAGAAAATAAATAAATAGTCAGAATATCATTGAAATAATAGAGTTATTCATAATAGCATATTATTTGAAATGTTTAATTTGTTAGTAATGACCAAACTATTCTCAATAAATCTCTAGTCTTAGTTAACAAAAAATAAAAGAAATTTTTTGTACTATATCACGTAAATAGAATGTTGTTTTCATATGATGATCATGTTTTAAGAAGATAGATATTTACATTTCATCTCTTTTAAATTAATAATTATATATTATTTATATAATTAATTTTCATGATTAGTACATGTAGCTAAATGGGTTATGTTGCTATTGTGGTTGAATCACTATCCATATAGAAAAAAAATATTTACTTGTAAAATAACTAGACATTTTATTTTATTATCGAACACCACAATTTTTTATAACTATCCTAAGATGATGACAAACTAATATGTAAATATAATAGGATAATGTCAACTTTTCTAATACTCCCCCTCAAGTTAGAGAATGAAGGTCTTGAACACCCAACTTGGACGATAATGCTTTGAACTAAGGACGACCCAAGGCTTTAGTTAACAGGTCTGCAATCTGATCCTTCTACTTGACATGTACCATGGAAATGAGACCTGCTTTGACTTCATCACGTACACTATGAAAATCTCGTTCAAGATGTTTAGTACGTTTGTGAAACATGGAAATGAGACCTGCTTTGACTTCATCACGTACACTATGAAAATCTCGTTCAAGATGTTTAGTATGTTTGTGAAAAACTAGATTAGCAGCAATGTGAATTGCAGCCTTACTGTCGCAATAAAAACGAACTGGTTTAGCGGCTTTATGTCTAAGATCCTCTACTAACGGGACGATCCACTTCATCTCTTTAACTGCGGCGGCCATGGCCCTATATTCAGATTCGGTGGAGGACACTGAGACTGTGTCTTGCTTCTTTATTTTCCAATCAATAGGTGAGTCACCAAGAAAAACTACGTATGCACTTAAAGAACAACGACTCTCCGAATATGAAGTCCAATCAGCATCAACGTAAATCAAGAGCTCAATATTACTGTCTGCACGAAGAAGGATACCCTGGCCTGGGAAACCCTTAAGAAAACTGGCCACTCGCAGAGCAGCATTCCAATGAGCTGCACGAGGTTGGTTCATAAACTGAGACAGAAGATGGATGGTGTAACAAATTTCAGGCCTTGTGATCGATAAGAAGACTAGAGGCCCAACCAAGCGCAGTACTTTTTAGGATCATCGAGAATTGGAGTCTCTTCCGAGTGAAGCTGATGATATTGCTCGAGAGGGATAGAGACCGGTTTGTAACCAAGGAGACCAGTATCAGCAATGAAGTGTAACGTATATTTCCGTTGGGAGATAAAGATTCCCTCTTCTGAGCGAGCTACTCCGATGCCAAGAAAGTATTTTAGTTTTCCTAGACCTTTCATGCGAAAACAATCGCTTAGATGTGCTTTAAACTTTGTAAGGAGTTCGAGATCGTTGCTTGCAATAACCAGATCATCGACATAGATAAGAACCCTTACTTCATTAGACCCTTTCGTATATGTGAACAGCACGTAATCAGAGTAAGACAAAGTAAAACCATACTCGGTGAGCGCATTAGTAAGCTTTTTGAACCAACAATGAGGAGCTTGACGAAGACCATACAATGACTTTCGTAGACGAAAAACCTTAGTTGGTTCAGGATGAGTAAAACCAGGTGGTAGATTCATATAGACTTTTTCATTAAGATATCCATGGAGAAACGCATTATGAACATCCATTTGATGTACTTCCCATCCCTTCGCAGCAACAAGAGCAAGTAAACTTCTGATAGTCCCCATCTTCATGACTGGAGAAAAGGTCTCATCAAAATCATCACCTTTAACTTGATTGTTTCCCATGGCAGCTAGGCGTGATTTAGGACGTTGCATAGTACCACTGGCGTTGAATTTGTATTTATACACCCAGCGAGAACCAATGGATGTTTTACCCGGCGGAAGAGAAGCAATATCCCACATACCACTTTCTTCATGAGTTATAACTTCATGTTTCATGGCACCACGCCAGATATCTTCTTTAGCAGCTTGAGAGTAACAAAACGGTTCAATGTAAGTGGTAACAGCTGCAAGAAACGCCTGATGTGACGCAAAAAAATTCTTGACAGATATATAATCAGTTAATGGCTAAAATGAGATACCTTGGAAAGATTTAGACGATGATGTGGAACATGCATGTGGGAGAGATGGGTCTTCAAGATGTATGGAATTGTATGTAACAAAATCCTTGAGCTTGATTGAAGGTACTATAGGTCGCTGTCCTCGACCCAAAATTTCAGCAACTGGTATTGTATCAGAAGCTGGTACTGACTGTGTAACTTCAACATGAGACGACGATGGTGATGTGACTATATCGGTAGGAGACGTTGCCTGTGCTAACTCCATGAACATTGTGGAAGTATCAATAGGTGAGAGAGGAGAACTCTGTTGACTCTCTGATGAACTCCCCTTTTCGTTTAACGTACGAGGAAGAAGGGGTAGGAGACGGCGTTGTAATATCTCCAGAGGCCAGAACTTTAGAGACTAACGGAACTCTGTTTCTTGAAATACAATGTCTCTGGATATTAAGTATTCTTTCTTATCAAGATCATACACTTTCCATCATTTTGAGCATAAGTATAGCCAAAAAATATTCAGGGCCGACTACGTTTTCCAAATTTGTCTTTGTCACGAGACCAGTGATGAACAAAACAAAGACTTCCAAAAACACACAACTGAGAAAAGCTTGGTTTCTCATTATAGAGACCTCATATGGAGAACAATGATCAAGAACAGCAGACGGTGTGCGGCTGATCAAGTATGCAGCATTCATGATAGCTTGACACCAAAATTTTATAGAAAGATTGCTTTGGAATAATAAGGTACGAGTGACATTAACAATGTGACGATGCTTTCTTTCAACTCTACCATTTTATTGAGGAGTAGCAACACATGATGTCTGATGAATGATGCCATTCTCCCGGAAGAAGCTTGCTAAACACATAAACTCAGTTCTGTTGTCGCTACGAACGATCTTGACCTCTTTAGAGAACTGCTTAGCAGCCATTTTGAAGAAGTTCGAGAGGACTATATGAACCTCAGACTTTTTGAGGAGTAATACTTCCAGACTGATCTGGAAAATTCATCAACCACAGTAAGAAAATAGACAGTTCCCGTAGATGATCGGGTCCGATATGGTCCCCATACATCGCAGTGAATAAGTTCAAAACACTCTTTAGTTTTATTTAAACTTTCATAGAAAACTTCTCTAGTCTGCTTAGCTTCAAAAAAAAGTGTCACAAAGACTTTGAGCAGCAGTTTTATTTGAATCTAAAGACATTGGTAAATAAGATAAAACTGAAAACAAAGGATGTCCAAGCCTCTGGTGCCAAAGAAACCGATCAACTTAAACAGCAAACTTATCAGAAACTTGAACCCTTTCAGCCATAACATCTTTGAAGTAGTAAACCCCATCTCTCTCTTCACCTGCTCCAATCAGCATCCTCGTGAAACGATCCTGTAAATACACATAAAGTATCCTTGAGAAGCGCAAAACAATTGGTTTGACGAAGCAGCTTTGAAACAGAGATGAGAGATCAATTCAGTTTCGGCACAAATACACATTGGATAGCAAAATGTTATTAGATAAACGGAACATGCAGGTATGAGTAGCATATGTTTTGTTCCCATCCGCAAA
This sequence comes from Eruca vesicaria subsp. sativa, assembly GCA_932364175.1. NCBI lineage: Eukaryota > Viridiplantae > Streptophyta > Magnoliopsida > Brassicales > Brassicaceae > Eruca > Eruca vesicaria. The sequence continues at coordinate 12,901 of CAKOAT010385154.1, forward strand.
CCCAACATGACATGGTGTGATACTGATTATATTTTTCACAAACGAGAGCTCTCCTGTCATGAGATGAGAGACTCCCATATCCAATATAAGATCACCATATAGCTTACAGGTCAACCTGTCTGAAGATTTAGTCTTCTCATTAATCATCAGAGTAAGGGCTTTCCATTGTTCCTTGGTGAAAGCTGGAAAATTTGAAGAGTTCGAAGAGGTTGTGTGAGCATTGTTAGCTCTAATCGAACTGCTCTTGTTACGATCTGAAGTAGGAGCTCCACGACCACGACCACCTCGTCCTCCTCTATTGTCACCTCGATTTGGTGATTATTCGTCCCACCAGTCTGGAAAACCAACAAGTTGCCAACAATTGGCTTTCTCATGACCACGTCGGCCACAATGTGAGCATGTCACTACTCGAAGCATTTGTCAAGAGTTATTTCTCTCAGATGATTCTTTCTTAGCAACAAAGCCAATAGCATTTTGTTGTGCTTCTCGTTTCTTAGTCGAGGTAAGCCATTGTTCTTCTCCAGCCACACTTTCGTAGGCTTCACCAAGATCAATAGAATAATTGGTAGCAATAATGCCTTGACAGACGATTCCACAACGAGCCTCATCTAAACTCATAAAAAACTGATGTACCTTCTTTTCTTCTCTTTCCTTTTCATATTTCGCAGCCGCACTGCAACTGCAAGGTGGAAGAGGTTTGTAGGTATCAAGTTCTTACCACATCTTAGCTAGTTGACCAAAAAAATCAATCACTGTTTGAATATCGTGCTTGCATGATGCTAGTTGTTCCTTAAGATGATGTATACGTACTTTGTTTCCCACCGAGAAACGCTTTTTTAAATTCTCCCACAACTTGTGACAATCTGATATGAACGTAACTGTTGAACGGACACTAGCTTATATGGAAGAACGGATCCAATCGACAACACTAAATTAACAGAAGACCAGAGCTCAAAGTTTGGATCATCAATGGCAGGTTTAGGAATCGTACCATCAATAAACCCTAACTTACGTTTTTCTCTGAATGAATTGATCAGCTCCATAGACCATTCATTATAATTCTCACCCATAATCATCACTGATTTTATTAAAACTTATGGATTGTCGAACGCAAACAAAGAGTAAAGGGTGGAAGCATTGACGACTGTTTGCTCAACCTGAGACTTACCCGTCATTGTATCCTTACTTGTGGAAGACGCATCAGTTTTGACCGTAACAGCAAACTTTTGTTCTTGACAAGAATAAAGTTTTGATCGAAAGAAAAAAATTAGGTCACAAAACTTTTATTCTGATACCATTAAACTAAAGAATAAACTATAAACTCTGAATCGTATTGATAGAAAACACTTACATGTGTTTATATACAACAACGAGAAGTCATAAACATAAACGATAATGACAACTTTCCTAACATAATGACAAAGTAATATGTAAATATAATAGGATAATGTCAACTTTCCTAATAACTAGGGGTTTGTCCGCGCTTCGCGCGGAAGTTTTAATATTTTAAATTTTAAAATTGGTATATTTACTGTATCTTAAGTAGACTATGCTAATACTATTTTTAAAATGAATAAATCTCTAGATTATAGTATTTAATATGAAAATTTATAATATATATATATATCAAGTTTCAAAATATATATATAGATATATCTTAATCACCACTTTTTAATACTATAGGATGTATTAAAATATAATTATATTAGCATAACTAAATTGATCAATTCCATGATTTGTTTAAAGTTATGTTGATTTTGGTTATTATGATTTGAAAATTAATATTAATGTGGACTATAAAGATCTCAATGATTATAAGTATATACATATATATATATATATATATATATATATATATATAATTTATATTTTATATGAAGATCTTTATATATAGGTTAGCTCTTTTATGGATTTCCAAAAACTGGTTCAAGTAATTAAAACATCGATCATGATTTGTTATTGTGAACTGAGAACTCAAAGCAAAGTCTCATGTTTTTTGGGATTATAAAAACATGTGTGACTGGATTTACGATGCTTATGCATTCAATGATTTATTTTCTAATGGGTGGGGGTGGGTATCTATTGTTGGACAGATTGTTTGGAAGCACGTAATCTTGCTTTATTCTACTGATGTCAATCTGCAACGCATGAGTTCAAAGATGCTATGGATAAGTTCCATGTTGGTGACTTTGTGTTTATTGGTTACCGACAACACAACCTCTATGAACGAACCAACAAAACAGAAACACAAACATACAAATGAGCAACCATTTTTAGTAATAAAAAATGTTTATTAATCACCAATTCTGTAATTATTTCCTCTTATTCTCTTAATCACCACAGAAAATATAGTTTCAACGGATCTGCTTAAAACTTCAACCATTGCATTGTAAACCACAACATCCTTCACTTTGGTCGTACAATCTCTCCAGCATCCTCCACAAAAACTTGTTTCATGTAACCTGAGATCATCGATCTAGAACATAGAACATTATCATCTTTCATCGTTTCAAACACAATCCTTGTTTCCATGAATGAATCAAGTAGCTATTTATTACTACTTCTTAATCTCACGGTCACCATAAGCGGGATAGCATATGATGACAATGAGATGTTTTCATCTTTCTTCCCTCTCTGCAATTCAGAATCAAAAGTCAGTAACGCAACATTTCGGTCTTGCTGCTGAAACATTCAAAATTTAACTCACCAGTTCAAAGTGAAAAAGGGGCAAGAAGCGAACTTTAAGATTCACTCAGTTACTCTACACATTCTTCCCTGTTGAGAAAGACCTGAAAGAAGTAAGAAGAAGCTGGAGAGTGATAAATTTGCAGAGGTGGGTTGGTTTCATTTTAGAGGTTAGCACAGAGAAAAAAACTTTGAATGGTCCAGTTTCCAATTAAATAGATATTTTTTTCCTCTTTGTACTGCCTCCAAGCATGAGCCAAGAACCAAACTTTGGTTTGACTAATCTGACTGTGGTTGTTTCTCCAATCTGGTGTCTGTGTAGATAGAAAAATGTGCCTTAAATGAGCTGCACAGATCAAAGTGACTTGTACAATAAGTTAGATTTTTTGGTGAAGTTTGTATATGCTTAAAAGTTAAAAAAGCAGAGAAATGCATAATCACTGACTGATTGGGCTTTGGATCTTTGGCTTGTAATCCTAATGCTTGTCGTCTTGTATATAAGAAAATAGTGAATTGTTGTTTGCTCGAAAAAATTGATGCATAGTAAGTCCAACCTCTGGAACCATTCCTGCAACTATATAATAGTGAGAATATTTTGTTTGACTGAATAAAATGTTTATCTGGATACTACCTTTAACTATCTCTCTGTTATAAATTTTTTTTTTTAAATTTCAATGAGCTCTATAATTTGAACAACCAAAGCTTATTTACTCGCATAAGAGAATCACTGATACACAAATGCTTTCGGTGATATTCAAAATCATAACACAAAAGAGAATGAGAAATTTAACACATTTAAGAAATGGAGAAAACATACTTGAGGGCTCGCGGATATCGCCATGGACATTTTCAATCGAGGGTTCGTCAGGAGATTGGGAGCCATGTTCTTGAACAATAAATTCTAAATCGGAAAAAGAGAAAAAAATTCATTAAAAAGCTTCACCACTTCCAAAAACCGCCTAAAAACTTCCTAATGATTTTTTTCCAAACAGCAATTCTGATTCGTTCTTGTAAGGTCTAGATTGATTAGAGTATACACATAAGTTAATCAATAGGAAAACAAAAGTGATACTGTTGATGCAAATTCAATTATGTCATATAATCACAACACTTGATCACAGTGGATAAATAAATCTAGAAAGACAAGGAAAGACCAACTGTCGTATTCTAAAGACGAAAATACGATTCACAATATATAACAAATAAAACCAATCGAATAAGAACATGCAAATCACATAAGAAACTATAGATTGAGATCTTAATCATTGGCATTCACGTATCTTGAAGCTAGATTGACGAAACCAGCAAATAATTTTCCTGATCAATTATCCAAGGATTAGTAATCTTAACAAAAGCAAAACAGGAGAAGAAATATAAAGAGCAAAATCAAATCAGAAGTAAGCATTTAAGAATACACCTTGAAAGAGAGAGATGTATGAGCGATTTAGGTTTTGTTAGAGAGAGTTGATGATGAATCAGAGAAAGATGACGTATCAGTTTCGTTGCAAGGTTTTCTGAAACGTACATAACTTTTTACAATAATGGCATATGAGTCTTGTTTGATTTTTAAAAAAAATCCAACTATAATTTCTCAGTCTAATAACATTAAAAAAAATGATGACAGGTGGCTGCAAAACCGAGAAAGAGAAACCAATTTAAACCAAGCCTTGAGAGCTAAATTGTGATCGGTCTAATTTAATGGGTTATTGCTGACATGGCTTTTTTTGCCCCCCTCACAAATGCTGATGTGGATGCATGAGAAGGGATAAAACTTGATTTTATTGTATAAGATATTTCCTTACAATGAAATGTATGTTAGGAGTTAAACGAGCTAATTGGATTATTTTTCCTTATGATATATTTATGGTGATTCGGACAAAAGGGCTACCTCTGCTATCTCAGATGTGTAAGCTTATAAGCACCAAAACGCAAAGCCAATTGATCCAACATGAACACAGAGATCTAAAAGTGTTTAATGATTTTAATTGGTATTAAGTGTTTAAAATTTATAGTTTATTAAAAATAGTTTGAGTTCTGTTACACAAATTGAAATCGGGGACAAAGTAGATAAGAATTTTAGAAACTAATTTTGGTTCGATTATAAGAAAATGAAAGTGGTAAAGAAGAAATACGGATTTGGTCATCTATCTTATTAAAGTTGTAGTACTCTTTAAGTTTGTTTGGAAACTTAAATAGTAGTAATATCTATCTTATTAAAGTTGTAGTACTCTTTAAGTTTGTTTGGAAACTTAAATAGTAGTAATAAATAGTTTAATGTTGTTTGGCTATAAGTTTAATAGAGTTGGGCTTTTAAACATTGTTATAATAGAATTGGGCTTTTGTTTAATTTATTTTATGTTATGGTTGGCTTTAATCATTTGGCCCATTGTAGTAATTTGTGTTTTTAGTTTATATTTTATATAAAGACCATATTCAATTTTATTTATTGTTGACTAAATTAAAAATAACATCAGTTTTTAAGATAATAACAATTTACATTTCAAATAATTTAATACTCAAATATATTTTATCTAAAGTATTTTACATTATTCAAATTATCATAAAGACACANGTAATTTGTGTTTTTAGTTTATATTTTATATAAAGACCATATTCAATTTTATTTATTGTTGACTAAATTAAAAATAACATCAGTTTTTAAGATAATAACAATTTACATTTCAAATAATTTAATACTCAAATATATTTTATCTAAAGTATTTTACATTATTCAAATTATCATAAAGACACAAAATATTTGAATAGTTTTAGCTAAAATATTAAAATTTTGTTTTCGTAACTGGATATTTATCCGAAACACCTATCCCCCCCAAAAATCAGTTTTACCCCGATTAATCTAAAATTAATCCTAGAAATCGTAACCAAACCGTTATCATATTGGAACCAAAAATTTATCTGATATTAGTCGGTTATTATAATTATTACCAAACTCAGCTCAAACCAAAAGAATCGAACCGGACGCAAATCAATTTATATAGATAACATAACAGATCTTATATCTGTAGAATTAAAAAAACTACGAACATAGAGAATCCAACAAAAGTTGAACCCAAAATCAAACCCCAGTCCTATTACATTCAATACGATCATAGTTTTTGAAATACGGTAATAACCGATGACTTATGAATATATTATACTTTTACAAATTAAGTTAAACCCGCGTCGGTGCGCGGGTCAAGATCTAGTTTCTATTTAATTCAAGTGTACATTATAGGTATTTCGAGTAGTGTAGACATGCATTCATTTGCCTACAAGTCTTTAATTATTTTTTTTTGCAAAAGAGAAGAAAAATCTCGTAAATTCCAAAAATTGATTATAGTGAAATCTGCAGCGATAGAAAGCAAAGTTAACTCTCACATTAAAGATGATCCATTGATCCATTATAAATTTTGTGTTCAGTTTTTCCTTTCTGTTATATGATAGTTTTGGGATCCAAATACTAAATAAATAAGCTCCACCAAACTATGAACGTTTCGTCAATTCGTACATATTGTTATACTGATTTAACATCATTATATATTTATATTGTGCTAAATCATAATAGTGACAACTCAAGAAAAATGCAGTACAACAATACAGCAAACATGCGATGACAAGTTGTACATATAATGGTGGAGACCATAAGATATCTAAAGACGATCTTGAATCCAGATTGGGGAGGACCCGAAGTTGGCAGATAAAACTGGTATACTATTTCTTTTAGCAAATCTTTTTTACAATTTGTCTTGAAATCTCTGTTTCAATTGAATCAAAATAACTTCTGGTTATTTTCTCTCCGAGGGATTGATATATTTTAGACAAGGAAAGTAGATTTTTCTAACCAGTTTATTTTTCGAAATTATTAGGTAGTGATTGGGAAGAAAAATTTTCTGAACAAATAATCACAGATTTATTGTCTTCTATTTGTAAGTTTATAAAGAGGATTTTAATTAAAAATAAAGAAACTGATATATTTTTTCTACATAAAATGATGTTTAAATTGTTGATATCTTCATATATAAAAATCCACACCCCAACATAAGTATTTCAAAACTATAAAATCTTCCATAAAATTTAAACCAAATATTTATAAAACACATTAATAGTTCATAAATATTTATAAATGATTTTTTGACAGTTAAACCAAGTATTTTAACAATACATAAGCTCATAAATATTTTTTTAAGCATGATTCGTTTTGAAGAAAAACTAATTGTCAATTTTAAAATCATAAAATTAAATTTTCAAGACATTTTCTAGCAATTAGAAGAAATAGACTATGCTTATTCTAATATATTTGATAGTTGTAAAATTAACAAATTAGAAAGAAAGAACCCAAAATTTTTAACACTAAATCAAATAGTTTAAATAATTTTATACCCAATGGTACATTTTGAAGGCAAAATATTTTTGTCAGCTGAATAGAAATAATAATAATTTTAAAATTATAAATAAATATTAACACAATTTTATAAAAAAAAATTATAAATCTGGTTATATATATATATATATTCAATATTTTTAACATTTTGAAGAAATACAAATTTGATAAAAAATAGAACATATATGTATATATATATATATATATCATATTATTTATCATTTTAAATAATTTGAAAATTTATAAAATATGGTTTGAAATAAATATGACATGTTATTATCGTTTTCTTATAATTTATCTAGACTAAAAAAATTAATAAATTTAGTTATACTAATATATTAGTACTTAATTTAGAATTTCTATTTAAAAGATATAAATTAGATGGCTAAATGTCTTTGAATCTAAATATATAGCAAATTTGAATACTTCTATATACAAGGTAATTATTTTTAAATAAAATTATAATATCCATAAATAAAATAAATAGTTATTTACTATTAATATATAAATAACTATAATTAAAATAAAATAGTTTTTAGATTTTTTTTCAAAAGTAACTCAAAATTTCAAGTCAAACACAAAACTATTTTTTTTTTAATATTTCATTTTCCCAATCCACCCTAAAAGTTCTGATTATTCACAAAAATGCCATTGTCATAAATTCACTCAACAACCATGAACAACGAAAATAAATCTCATCTAAGAAATGAAATTTACTCATTCATTCTTATATCTTATACCCAAAAACTACATTTCTCTTAATTTCTATCTATATTCATCCAAAAAATCTAAGCTTTTTGATTCTAAAGTTTGATTTCTGGTCATTTACGATTGAGTAGTTGTTCTGGTGAACTTGTGTGTACTTGGAGAATTAAGCAAGATCTCTCAATTGTTGGTGAAGGTATGAACTGAATTTTTTTCTCAGATTTGTTCGCTAGAAGACTTAAGTGTAAGTTTTCTCAGTCGAGAAGACTTCCGTGGACTTTTTGTGTGTTTTTTAGAGAAGGTTGTCGTTGAAGTTTTCCAACTTTTCTTTCTTGACAAAAAAAATCGAGAAGACATATCTGGAAGTCTTCTCAACCTTTAGATTAAGTTACTGAAGTTTGCGTAAGTTACTTTTGCAATTGAAAATTTAAACTTAAAATATTTAATTTAAATGGGAAGACTCCGTTCGAAAACTTACTTGGAAGTCTTCAAGATAAGTCTTCTGACGGGAAGACTTACCTAGAAGTATTCCAGATTTTTATTCCGCGATTCTGGTCAAACCTAAGGTAATCAAAGAAGACTTACCTGAAATTCTTCTCAACAAAAGTCAAATATAGTCAATTGCAAAAGTAACATACGCAGATTTACATCAATAGCGAGTAGACTTAATGTAAAAGTGAGAAGAATCTCAGGTAAGTCTTTTGGCGGAAGACTTACCTGGAAGTCTTTCGTAGAAAGTCAAATTTCTAACATAGATTGGTCAATTGCAAAACTAACCAGTTTATGCAAGAAGACTTCCAAGTAAATTTTCTTAGGTGTTTTCGATAATTTTTGTATTACAAAAGTAAGCAAATATTTACAAAGAAAGACTTCTAGAGAAGTCTCCTCTATAGGAGACTTCTCTGAAAGTCTTCCTTGCAAATTTTCAATTGTAAAAACAACCTAAATTAAAAACTTAACTGGAAATCTTCCGCCAGAAGACTTACTTGAAGTCTTCTCCGGGAAGACTTCCAGGTAAGTCTTTTACAAAAATATATAATAAGCTTTCATTTTTTTCAAATTTAAAATGAATTCTTAAGATTTATTGTTAAGATATGAATTAACAATAAATCTTACTGGCATATGAATTAACAATAAATCTTTTTCAAATTTAAAATGAATTCTTAAGATTTATATTTTTGTAAAAGACTTACCTGAATGAAATTCATAACTTAATTGGTGATAATTATGAGGTTATTAATATTCATGTTTTTAATGTTTCTAGCTAATCTGAGAAGACTTATTAAGAAGTCTCTTCACAGAAGTCTTCCGTGGAGGTTTTCCACGTTAGTTTTTGTAAACTTGTATTTTTAAGAACGTTAAGTAATTTAAGATAAGTTTTTTAACTTCCAAAAGTCTTAAATAATTTCAAGAAGATTATAATGTGTACATGAAAATGAAGTTGGAAGAGTTAACCTACTCATTATATCTTAGTTCTATATATTTACAAATTTATTGGTTCTACTTCTTAAAAGACTTTGTTGGTTTTACTTCTTAGAAATTAAAAGTGATGAACAACTATTATTTTTATAGTTACAAACTTATATTGTTTATAGTTACAAACTTTTTTTTTTTTTTGCAGAGTATAGGAGAACCAAAGATGAGAAGAACTACATAATGAACATCATGTTATGAATTTGAAGGCCATTGAAGTTTTTTATTTCATTGATTTGTAAAAGGGGAAAACAGATTGTTATCACATATATTACATCTTGAGAAACATAGTTACTAATTTTACAAATATGAAACCATACTTTTATTCTACTCTTGTTTACTTTAATAATGTCAAGTAATTTTGGACAATAAACATATTTACCATATTTTTCATTAATATTTCTTCAAATTTACAAAAAAAAAATCACAACTAAAACCTACACATACAAACACAAAACATACCACAAACAAAACTATTATAGATTATTCTTCACAAAGACAAGCTTGGACTCCACTTGATATGGGAGAAGACGTCTTCTGAACGTCTTATGTAAGTCTTCCAATGTCTGACTCAGATTCGAAAAAATCTGCAAAAAAAAAGATAAATTAGTAAGAAAAACATAAGAAAAAATGAGAAATTGATATAAAGTTTGGTGTTTTAATGTTTAAAGGGACTAAAGAGAGGTTGTAGAATTTTAGTTTGGAAAAAGATAAGAGCTTTATTCAACAAGCGATTACTAAATGAAGAAAAATTAGACATGAAAAATTACCAAGACGCTTAGATTTAAAAATGTTTAAATAATAACATCAAAACAGAGAAAAAAATTCAAAAACAATGTTTTAAGCTTAAATAATAACTAAAACAATTAGATTATGTTGAATCTATAACTTATTAGAATCTAATATATAAAAGACACAAAAATACATATCAAAAATATATAGATCTATCTTTGAAAGAGTAAATATGACATCTATGTAATGAAAAACCTGCAAAAACAAGATAAAATAGTGAGAAACAAATAAAAATGAGAAATTGATATAATGTTTGGTGATATCAAATTTAAATAGTTTAGAGAGAGGTTAGAGAATTTTAGAGTGAGAAATATTACATTTTTGTTGTCTCCATTTGAGAGGAAAAAACATAATGTGTAAATTTTTATTTATATAGGAAGACAAAAATTCTAATTAGGTTGAATTTTTTTGATACAGAAGACTTTAGAAGACTTATATGAAAGTCTTCCAAGAAGTCAACTAGACCATAAATTTACTATTCACCTAGACGACTTATTTTGAAGACTTACTATTCGTCCATAAGACTTATTATTCACCCAGAAGACTTACTATTTGCCCAGAAGACTTACTATTCTCCTAGAAGACTTACTTTAGGCGGGAAACCTAAATTCTTTTTAAAACTTTAAACGGAAAACTGTTGTTAAGTCATCCAGAATCTTCTAACGCATCATATCTTCAAAATTTAAGTCTTCTAAAACCCTAAAATCAAATATAGAACTAGATCACATACGAAAACTTATTAAATCTAAAAATAAACTGATAGAGTGTTTAATATACACAAAAGTAAACACATATAGGTCAAATTTAGTTTAAAAAAAAAATTAAGATTCCACAATCTAACCTTAAAAACACATACAATACTATAACATAGTTACCAAATCCTAAACCAAAAAGAATATCATGACTAACTTACATTCACTCATCTATGTTGAAAACAATTCAGTTTTCTTAAATCTAAATTTGTATCACTTACAAAGGTCTAATTAGATGATTATGATTTTTCCCCTCTATCAAAATATTTTTTATGAAATTTATAAATTATTTTAAGAACTAATACACTAGAAGACTTTCACTCGAAGACTTAAGGAAGACTTATTGGATGAGTTAATTTTAGGCGGGAAACCTAAATTCTTTTAACATTATAAGCGGGAAAATTTTTTTAAGTCATCCAATAAGTCTTCTAGTGCATTATATCTTCAAAAATTTAAGTCTTCCAAAACTCCAAAAACAAATATATAACTAAATCACATACAAAAAAAATTTATTAAACCTAAATTAAAAATGTTTTTGTAACATTCCTAAACCTAAATTAAACTTATAAAATGTTTTATCTACAGAAAACTAAACACATATAGCTAAAATTTATTATTTAAAAATAAATGTTAAGATTCCACAATCTAGTCCTAAAAACACATAAAATACTACAACATAGTTACCAAACCCTAAACCAAAGAATATCATGACTAACTTACTTTCACCCATCTATGTTGAAAACAGTTCAGTTTTATTAAATCTAAATTTATATCATTTAAAAATGTCTATAATTAGATGATTATGACTTTTCCCATATCAAAATATTTTTATGAAGTTTATAAATTATTTTTAAAATCTACAGCATGAGAATATTTTCAGGTAAATTTTCTTATGAAAGTCTTCTCACTCGCGAGATTATAATGGTGAACTATAATCTTGTTTTTTTGTTTGGTCATGAGGGGATATTTGTAATTTCATTAGCATTTTGAATTATTTTCACATTTGATTTGAATTGGGGTATATTTTTGCATTTAAAATCAAGTTTTGAGTCATATTTGACAAATCCCTCTATTTTTTTATCAAGAAAATAATAATCATATATAATAAATTCAATGTAAACTCAAATTTGAAAACTAATAAGTATCATTTATTTTGTAAACCCTAATTATTTATTTCGGTAACATGATTTATTGGTTGGTTTTCAAATATAATAACATATTAATTTTTTTTAAACTATTGATAAAAAGTAAGAATTGTATTAGGTTTTACGTCACTTACCTAATTCTAAGTAATTTTATTATAATATATAAGTTATTTTGCATTGTATAACTTAATAATTTGAATAAAATGTATAAAAGTAAAAAAGTGTCACTGAATTAGAAAAATAAAGATATAAAATAATTTATGGTTTATGTGTTGAGTATAAATGAGTACATATTTTTTTTAAAAAAACTATTTTAATTACTATCAAAATTTAAATAGGACAGAGTAAAACAATTATAGTTAACTTTTTAATCATGAAACAAGTATATATTTTGAAAATGACAATATAAATATTAAATAATAAAAGTGCAGTTAAGAATGGAGAAGGTTTTTAATTGGTAATAAATTAAACATTATAATTATTTTATTAAATTTTAAAATATATTTTGATTATTTTATTCTAATCACCGTCCGTAAGGGGCGGGTTCTCTAGTTTAATATATAGAATAGGAAAACTAAGCCAGTGGATCATTTCTAGTACAGAGGCATCTTGAATATTTCGGTAACAAATCTTAATTAATAAATAATAACCAGTAGCTATATGTTAGTACAACTAGAGAAAACCCTAGTGACATCTATATATCCATAAGTTAATGAAAAGTGACACAAATAACAATATTATAAATAAAATATAAAGTAAGGAGACTAAAAACATCTGTCAAGAATCTTTGTGCTGCAGTCTTTGAAAACTAAAACAGTAAGTAATAGCTTCAGTAGCCAACAGCTCTTTGTCTGTACACTACTGGTTTCAAAGGATTCTCTTTTAAAGGAGTGAAGAAACAAAGAACGAATACAAAATCAAAAGAGTTTAATCAAGAAAGATATGTTTGGCAATTGTGACCAAAAGAAGAAGATGCATATCATCAACTCTCCCGATACCAATCCACCGGTCTCTCTCTCTCTCTCTCTCAAAATAATATTGACCTTTTATCTTTTGTTTCTTAGCTTTTGTATCCGAATAATATCCATTTGTCCTCTCTTTGTTCTCTTGCCTTAAGTTAAACCACACGATCTAAATGTCCTTTCTCTCTCTCCCTCTCTTCTCAGGCGGGTATGCAGAGCAAGAACATGATCGTTTCTCCGTCTCATCAGCAGCAACCGCCTCAACCGCAGCTTAAATGCCCTCGTTGCGATTCATCAAACACAAAGTTCTGTTACTACAACAACTACAGCCTCTCTCAGCCGCGGCACTTTTGCAAGGCTTGCAAAAGGTATTGGACACGAGGTGGTACCCTCCGTAATGTTCCCGTAGGCGGTAGCTACCGGAAGAACAAACGTGTGAAGCGGCCAGCAACCGCAACCGCTGCCCCCACGGCCTCAACGACGACTTCTTCATCCCCTAATAATCCTAATCATCATATCTCCCATTTCCCTTCCATGAATCATCATCATCAGCCCATGTTCTATGGTTTATCAGATCATGTGAGTAGTGGTAATAACCTTCCAATGTTTCCAAGCCGTTTCAGTGATCCTTCAAAGACTTCAAGTGGGTTAGAGGGTGAGTTTCTCTCATCTGGTTATAATGGTCTTGGATCAGGGATTCCACATCATATGAGTCATGACCAAACCATTAATGGTAGCTTCATCAACAACTCCACAACAAACAAACCATTTCTTCCCTCGGGTTTATTTGGGTCTTCGGTATCTTCCTCTTTATCTACTCTTCTCCAGCATCCACACAAGCCCATGAACAATAGTGGTGAGATGATGGGACAGTCCCATCTCCAAACCCTAGCATCACTTCAGGATCTGCATGTTGGAGGTAACAATGAAGATATGAACAAAGAAGGGAAGCTTGATGAGATCTCCGGGAACATTAATGGGTTTATGTCATCATCATCTTTGGATCCTTCAAACTACAACAACATCTGGAATAATGCAAGTGTTGCCAATGGAGCATGGCTTTATCCAACAAATAATATCGTTGGATCCTCCCTTACCTCCTTGATATAAACCAAAACTTGCTGGTTATAACGAGCTAGGGTTTCATCTTCATCACTTTTTTTTTTCTTTCGTGTTTTGAGATGAGAGAAGAAGCTTGGATCAGAGAGATAAGATCTGGGGAAATGTTGATCTTGGCCACTATAAATCTCCCTCGGATCCTCTTCATCTCACCATCTCTATCATTTTCCTTTGCGTTGTTCAAGAAAACAAAAGGGGCTCAAGACTGGTTTAAGGTTTACTATGGTCGACTGTTAAGTTTACCAAGGTAAAGTATATGTGTATGTACATAATATGGTCCTGACTTTTATCATCTTTTTCCATCTATGTAATTCTAAGGTCCACCACATGGGTTGGTGTTTCTTTTCATTGGGATTAGGAGGGTATATTTGGGTTAATTTGAGTTTCTCATGAACTCAATAGTTTTCGAGTTATATATTTATTTCACATTTCTCCTTTGGTATGGCTTTCATTGGGTATACAAGCAGAGGAGGAGTGTTGTTTTGTGTTGTTATAACTTTGGTTATTCACGTATGAGTCATGTTATTACGGTTCTTTGGATGCATGTCTGTGTATAATATTATAAATATATTATTATCATGATAGTTATGATAGTTATGAGATGAATGTACATGTTCCAAACGGAAAATGTCCTTTGGCTAATGTCAACTGGGGATTCATGAATACGAAAAAACTCACAGAAACGACGTCAACTGATACAACTAGTATACTTAGACCGACAAAGCGAACAAATATTTTAAACAATTTATTCATATAAGACATATTGCTCGTATAGTTATGTCATATTGATGATTTTGTTTTCTAGCATTTTGGCTACAAGCCTTACAACTCGTGGTTCCATGTATGCTACAGCCGAGTCATGGTTCATGTGTCTTTGAGTGGGCACGAGTTCGTTACCAGTTTCGTCATGTCATTTTCTCAGCAATGATTTCGTGAAAGAGTTGGAGATTATTTATTCGTCAAACATTTGGGTCGGCATTGTTTGGACACATGGGCTTTTATCATTTTTGTGCGGATAATCTACTGATCAAAATTCAGTTATCACATGATTACACAAAATGTCACGATTTTACGAAATTATCTTATTTGAATGTCCTATGATGAGACAAGTGTGGCTATTTTGAATGTGCCTGCCCCGGTTAATGGTTGTTGCATCTCAGTCTTTGTTAATATGGATGATGTGTTGCAGATTCAAAACTAAATGCATATACCATAAAATTTTGAATGATTCAACCGTAGATCTTACCCTCTGGACGAATATAAAAGCTAGTTTTATCGACCGTGTATGTTGCATCGTCGATTGTTCGTGACAACACAAGTTCAATGTGAAAATCAAAAGGTGCAATGTGAAGATCAAAAGTTCGGAGTGATTGAAACTCAAGATATATCTTTGGTGACTATCAAAGCGTTGCACTAGCAAATTCACTACAAGAAAATATTATATTTCCGACAGATGGGAATTGATAATAGAACTTTTCAAGGGTCCTATAGTATAAGAGATGTCGAACCAATTCTAAGTGATCTTAAAGTAAAGGGAATGCAAGACAATGCTCAATCTAAGTGCAACCAATAAGTGAGATGATATTGAACTAGAATACTACTAAAATGCAATAAAGGGATGATCTTTCTTTCTCAAAATGAAGCAAGAGGACTTATGGGACTAGAAATTTGATCTTGGGTGATGTAGATCTAATCTAGATGACAAGCTAGCAATCATACACTTTCCTTATGCCTAGACACAATCCTAAACAAGCTCTATCTCTAGATTAATGTTCTTTTACTAAAGCAACTCAAGCATCTAATCTCTTAGGTTGAATATTACTAAAGCAAACATGGAGAACAAGTCTAATGGCAATCTTAACTTCTTTAGCAACTAATCTCTTAGGTAAAGCAAGTTAAAAGCATTGAAGAGTTGGTATGATCAAGACTAAAATTGCATTGAGAACCCTCAACAAGCAAGGAAACAAGTAAATCTAACACTAAACATCCTATATCTTCTCTAATCACTCTTAATCACTCTAGTCCATGAATCCAAAAGGAGTCTACTCACTAATCTTCATGATTAACCTTAAACCCATGGTTGATTCAAGAGAAATCATGTTGAGAAGCAAGTTTAATCAAACAATCACAAAGAAATAAGAAGAAAAGAAACTAAAGATTCAATCTTTCTTAAAGGTTTCAATGTGTTCTTAGAGAGAAAAGAAGATAATCCTAAAGATTAGGTCTAGATTATATTATAGTAGCTTAAAACTTAAACTGGGTCGGCCCGACAAACCCGGGTTTGACCCAAGACACAAATGGGAAACTTAATCTCGGAGTCGACTGTGGTGCTTGACCTGTGAGAAGGCGCGGACGAAGGCTGGCCGCGTGATGTGCCCGCGTGGTGTGGTCGAGGATCTCGGGACGAAAAACGCAGCCTGGTGATGGGCCGCATTACATGGCCGCGTGAGTTCACCTTAAACTTCTTGGTGAGTTTCATAATTTTGATTAAACCCTCTAATCTCCAACCTAAGCTTCTCCATACCTGAAATACCACACATGCATATGCTATGCACCTAAAGGGACTCTAAATGCAGCTAAAGTGATTGAAATGAACATAAAAAGGATGATTAAAACTATGAAATAAGCAAGATATCAGGAATCCATCGGAAAAGGCCATTTCCGACGAATACATTTCTATGGATCTATCTCATCGGGAAAACGATTTCGTCAAGAATCTGTCAAATTTAATTATGTAATTACTTTTAAATTTTTATATATTCTAAATGTTAATGTTCTACCAAAAACTCTATATATCATTAGTAAAAAATATTTTTAGAACATTTACAACTTTTAAATATATTTTTAAATAATACGTGATTAGACAAATAATTAACCAATCAAAATTTAAGAATTTCTATGGAAAGATTCTAGTCTCTTGATAAGAGACTTTTAATACACATGCCATCTTTTCATTGGGTAATAATTTTTATTATTGAAGTATATTTTGAGAAACTCTTTGAAGCTTTTTATCATGATGATGGCCACATGCAAAATTATCTTAAAATATATCCATTTGACATATTTTTGGATTTGTATATCAACATATACTAATTAATTTAAATATAAGTGTTTTCCTTGATTAATGTGAGATAGAACTTTGAGAATCTATATTATAATAATTCAGTTTAAAGGCTCCTTAAGGTGTCCACATAGGCAGATTGTGAGTCTCACATTTTTATATTAAAATAGATAATTGTTTTAAAATGGCTAAAAACAAAGAATATCAGTTTAGTCAAGTGGTCTAAGACCCCATGTTTGGTCTCCAACGACATGGGTTCAATTCCTACTGCTCTCATGCATAAACCAATTAATGTCATCATCATAAAAATATTTTTTAAACACACATAGTCTTGGTAAGATGGTTACAAACAATGAAATACACTTCAGCCAAGTGGTATAAGGTGTCTAATTAAGTATGCAAGATTGTGTGTTCAAACCACGCAGCTATCATGTATTTTTGATTTTTTTTTATTTAGGTTATTATTATATGGGCTTTTTGTTTATAAGGTTCTTATGTTTTTTTTTGGGCTTATTATTTGAAAGATCAAAATAGTTGTATAAACCGTAAACCTTAATAAGTTCAAACCCAAAATAGTTAAAAATGAATCCAAAACGAATAATAAAACAAAAAACAAAAAAAAACAAGTCTCACGTGGTTGCCTACGCGGTTAAAACTATCCTATTATAATATAGCTCAACCCAAAAATAATAAAAAATAAATCCAAAAACGAACAGACAAAAAAAAAACAAAAAAAAAAGTAAACTCCACACGGGTGCATACGTGGATGGCTTAATGAGGGTTGAATAATATATAGATTAGGAGCTCAAAAAGTTAAATCATTGCACATATTTCCTAATATATATTTTCAAAAAATTTGTATGTGAGATAAAATAAAATAAAACAACAAAAATTAATTATTTTCGTTATTATTAAATGAATATATAATTTCTCTTACGTTTTAATAACTACTATAATTTCCTTGAAAACATTCCTCACCACCGATTCCA
>CAKOAT010385154.1:44147-54952 GCA_932364175.1 Eruca vesicaria subsp. sativa
CTGTTCTCTTCTCTTCTCCAATTTTTCCTTTACCCTTAGCTTCTACTATCTTCTCCAAGATTTCATCATTTACTTGCTCATCTACAATCACCACATCATCATCTATGTTGATGGCAACCTCCCCACCTTGTTTCTCACCATCCTTGGTGAGAGCTCTAGTAGGTAGCTCTTTACCACTTCGAAGAGTAATTGCTTTCATGGACTCCTTAGGGTTTTGCTCTGATTTCCCAGGAAGAGATCCTTGTTGTCTACTAGATTGAGAACTCATTGAGGCAAACTGATTCTCAAGAGCTTTGAATTTGTTGTTGAGATCATTGTAGCTTCCATCAATCTTGGCATGCAAATTCTTCAGTTCATATCCAACATGCTTCTCACTCCTAGTTTGAGATTCCAAGATTTGCTTCAACATAGCCTCAGTACTACTCTCTTGGTGAATAGAAGGGGATGGTCCAGCTTGGTTTTGTGTAGACTGATTTCCTTTGGGGGGGTAACCTTGGTTTTGTTGACCTTGGTAACCACCTTGTTGGTTGTTGGGGTAGGACCTTTGCTTGTAGTTGTTGTACTGAAAGTTAGGCTCCTTCTTGTACCATGTCCCATTGTTGTTAATGAAGCACAGCTCCTCTTGTCCTTCTATACCATCAACCTCATTAACCACAGCATTCGCTCCTTTGTTCTGCTCACCAACAAAGTTAACTTTCTCTTGTTTAGCTCCAGCAGAAATGAGTTAATCAATCTTGTCTTGTAAGGCTTTCAGCTCCTTCTTAGTGTTCTGATCATCACCTCCACTGCCTCTGTTGCTTCGATCATAATCATCATTGTAGACGGAATCACTCTTAGCCATGTTCTCTACAAGCTCCAAAGCTTCATCTTCAGTTCTGCCCAAGAATGATCCATTGCTTGCAGTGTCAAGTTGGGACCTATACTTAGGCAAAACTCCTCTGTAGAATGTACTAAGCAAACTCTCCTTGTTGAAGCCATGATGAGGGCACTGANGATCATAATCATCATTGTAGACGGAATCACTCTTAGCCATGTTCTCTACAAGCTCCAAAGCTTCATCTTCAGTTCTGCCCAAGAATGATCCATTGCTTGCAGTGTCAAGTTGGGACCTATACTTAGGCAAAACTCCTCTGTAGAATGTACTAAGCAAACTCTCCTTGTTGAAGCCATGATGAGGGCACTGAGAGATGTACCCATTGAACCTTTCCCACGCTTCTCCAAAGTTTTCAAGGTTCCTTTGAGTAAAGCCAGAGATCTCATTCCTTAGCTTAGCAGTCCTTGAGCTAGAGAAGAACTTGGTAAGGAAAGCCTTCTTGCAAGCATCCCAAGTTTCAATACATTCTCTTGAAAGACTTCTTTCCCAAAGATGTGCTTTGTCTCCTAAAGAGAAAGGAAACAACCTCAGCTTGAAGGCATCTTCATAGACTCCATTGATCTTGGTGGTGCTACACAGCCGGTCAAAGTTATGCAAATGATCAAGAGGATCCTCCAAGGCAAGACCATGATACTTGTTTTGTTGGATCATGTTGATGAGGCTAGACTTGATCTCAAAGTTGTTATTCGCCACAGCTGGAGCCCGAATACCAACTCTTGGACCATTGATGTTAGGCTGATCATGAGTACCGATGGTCCTTGCTTGGCGCTGTGGGTGTTGTGGCCTTAGGTTGTCAGCTCCTAGACCTACACCCTCTTCATCTTGAGGCTGCTGGTGATGTTGTTCCATCACTAACCCCAATCTGTGTAAATGAGCCTGTTGCTCTTCTTCCCTTCTCTTCCTTGCTATCTCCCTTTCAAAAGCTCTGATGTCCTCAACTCTTGGCACTAGACTTGATGAGCCTTGGCTCCTTAAGTTCATACACCTGAGATTCAAAGGAAAATGAAGNTGTTATAGTACAAAAGATATCGAACCAATTCTAAGCAATTATAAACCAATGGGATTACAAGACAAAGCTTAATCTAAGTGCTATCAATATTGAGAGTATCAAGTGATTCAAGAACAATTTAAAGAAACTAACAAGTAACAAACTTTTTCTCAATTAGTGAAGGTTAGACTCATGGGAATAGGTATATGGTTTAGGTGATTAAGATTCAATCTAAAAATAGCAAGCTTTCAATCAAAGTGTTTCCTTAAGTCTAAATAACTAAGCTAAGCAAGTCCTAGGTCTAGGCAAATGCTCATTTGCTTTCATTAATCAAACACAAATGGTCATTGGCTTAATTAATTCAAGCAATCATTAAGATTAAGTTTAATAACTATCTAAAACCCCTAGATACAAATGGTCATTGGCTAGGTAGTAATAAAGCTAGATGAGTTGGTTCAGACATTTAAACAAACACCTTGTGGGCAGAAAATGTCTAATGATCATGACTAAAGAGGCCAACATTAATCAAGCATTAAAATCACTCATCTAACAAGGAAACATAAGGATCTAACACCTAACACTTTAGATCTACACTTAATCACCCTTACCAACCTATCCCATGAATCTAAAATGGATCTACTCACTAATACACATGATTAACCTAACAACAATGATTGATTGTTGGTTAAACATGATTAGAGATCAAGAATACTCAACAAACTTAAGAGAATAAGATGAAAAGAAGCTAAAGTTTTGATCTTTCACTAATAAGTTCTTAGGTTTAGAGAGAAAATTACAAGATAAGAAATCCCAAAATGATGTTTAAGGGTATTTATATTAATCCCAAAACAAGTAGGGCAAACTAAATAAAAAGGCTAAATAAATTTTAATAGCGACATCTTCATCCCGCTATGCCCATGTCGCTACGGTTTGGTTTCGTCTCAAGGATCCGTAGCGACCAGCTCAAGTCGCTACGGTAGTCGCTAATCACGTTCGAGGGGGTCCATAGCGACCACATGAAGTCGCTACAATGTGGTCGCTATGACACTTTGCCGAAATTGAGCTTCAGACTTCAGAGCTTGTAGCGACTTGCCTATGTCGCTACGGTGATGTCGTTATGGCACTTGGGAAAATAAACTTCGGTCTTGGAAAGCCGTAGCGACAACACCATGTCGCTACGAGGGTAGCTACCAGGCTTCGATGGGTCTCATAGCGACTTGGGTAAGTCGCTATGACAATGTCGCTATAATACTTTGAAGCTTGTGACATGAAGTGAGTGTAAATCCTCCATCTTGGCTCCAAATCAACTCCATGTCTTCAGAAACACTAAAGAGAATCTCCAACACCTGAATTATGCAAAAGTGATGCAATACAACCTAAATGTACTATAAATGCATCTAGAGTATAAAGATGAAAGCTAAAATGAAGCTTAAAAACATGTAAATACACAAGATATCAACAGAACAAGGTTGCAGCATGATACCCATATGCATGGGAGGAAATCATCTATATTCGTCAACCAAGTATTCATGTTAATATTGGCTTGCAAGGTCGACTTGAGAGAAGTAAACTTTACAAAAAAAGGTATTTAGAATTTTGCTTAGATGGTTAATTTTTTATAATATTGACTTACTCTTTATAGTTTGAGAAATTAACAAGAGAAAATTGAAGACTGACTTGGGAGTATTGGGATGCAATCTCACTTAGCTATAAAGTACTTCATCTACTTTCACTACAAGAGAACACGTAGGATTCTAACAAAATTTCTGGTCAAAATTAATCCCTCGAAAATTTCTCCAAATTCTGTTGTTTATTTAAAAACAATATTTTTGCTCAATCTTGATGGAAATTTTCGATGAAAACAGTCATCATATTCCTGTCAAAAAATCTGACGCCATTTTGTTAATATTGGTATAACACAAACATCTTTTTGTATCAAGTTCATCTTTTGAGCTTTGAGAACCCAAAGACGTTGCTTCTTATTGATCATCATAACATATTCCATTCTCTTGCAATCTTTGCATATTTGGTTCGGTTCAGTTGATTATCTCTTCTCATTTCTATTTGGAACTTGATATATTTAATTATTGTTGTGTTTAGTTTTTTTTTTTGTCGTCTTGTTGTGTTTAGTTATTGAATCATAAAACATTACTGAATTTGATTTTTTTTGTATTTTATAAATGTTTACTTGGTTATTTCTATGAGTTTTAAAGTTTTCGCCGAGATAAAGTGAGTATTTTTAAAATTATGAATATTGTCGGTCTACTTGGATATATATAAAATAACTGTACATATCAATACTATTAAAACATAAACACATTTTATATACTTGCAAGTAATATATGTTGGACTATTACATTTATTTAGTTTCCTTTTTATTTTCCTATAACTAACTTAATTATCATTTAAATGTATACTAGACTTTGACACACACACCCATGCAGATATTTATTTATTTTAGTATGCAAAAATATTATTTACATATTTATCGGTTAATATTTTAAATAGTATACGTGATGTAAAATAGTGATTCGTGTGCCTTACTAAACCCTTGACAAATATTAATCTATTAATATACTTTAGTAATACTTCTTTTTACACTAAAGTTTTTTCTAAATGTAATCATATTTTAAATATTTTGATTATATATGGTACCATATGGTGAAATTTTGATACGTTAGAAAAAGGATATTCGGTTATAAATATTAAATATTATTCTACAAATAATTCAAAGATATTTAATTTTACTATGGTATATTTTATTATTGAAAATAATTAATAGTAACCGAAATGGTTAAATAAATATTTCTGAAATTTTTGAAATATATATAATTTTAGGTGATATTTAGTTATATTAAAAAGAAATATTTAGTTACAAACATTTTATATTGTTCTACAACTAATTTAAAGATATTTAAATCTTAAAATATATAGATTTTATTGTTCAAAATAATCAATGATAATAATAAAGGTGAAACATAAATTTTAGGAATATTTTTTATATTGTTTAATATCAATTTTAAATTCGAATATTCCTAAATATTAGCTAAATTGTTTTAGGAAATATGTTAGATACGAAAATATGGATAAATTTTATTGAGGAAATAATTGAATAAAATAGAAAAAAGACAAGGATTCCCTTAAAATAGGTTCATTTAATTACTTCAGTGGTATTGAGTTGTAAATATTGTGCAAGATTAAGGGATATTTTTTATGGGTACTTCTATTTTAATAAAGTAGATTATGCTTAACCAATTATTTTAATATTTTCAAAAAAAATATTCTTAAGTATCTTTTCCTAAGATTAGATTTTAATAATATCTTTTAATATCTTTTATTTAAAGTTTCAATATACATATCTTTTTAATATTTATGTTTAAATAATAAAATTAATTAATATTAACTATAGTTAAAAACGAATACTAATTCATTTTTAAATTATATAATAAGAAATAAATTTATATACATAATTTATATTCATAATTAAATTACTATACCAAGTAATAAATATAAAGTAACTTAACAAGTTATATTCAGATTTTAGTGGTTTTTTGCGGGTTTGTAGAATTTTTGAATGATGAGTTTTTTATTTTAAAACCAAACCGGATTACATATATAATCATAAGTTTTATCTGTTTAACTACGGGTCCGGATCGAGTTTCAAAATACTAAATATAACGCTTCATGTTTAACATTTAAATGTAAATACATAGTCAAAAATACAATTTTACATCATATAAATTTGGTTTGTTTTGGAAATAATCATGCGCTTTGAACCGTAGTCGAGTCCCAGGTTTTGGTGGATTTTACGGGTTTTATATAATTTTAAAATAATGAGCTTTTTAAAAAAACAAACCAGGTTACATATAAAGTCATCGGTTTTGTTTGTTTAATCACGGGTTCGGGTCGTGTTTCAGAACACTGAATATAATGCTTCATGTGTAACAATTAAATGTAGATACATATTCAAACATACAAATATATATATCATATAAATTTGGTTTATAGAATTTTTAAATAACGATTTTTCTTTTTAAAACCAAACTGGGTTACATATAAAGTCATCATTTTGTCGGTTTAATTACGGTTCCGGATCGTGTTTCAGATCACTGAATATAACGCTTCATGTTTAATATTTAAATCTAGATACATAATAAAAAATAAAAATTTATATCATATAAATTTGATTTCTTTCGAAAATAATCATGTGCTTTGATCTGATAGCCGAGTCTCAGGTTTTATCGAGTTTTTTTTGTGTGGGTTTTATAGAATTTTAAATAATTAGCTTTTAAAAAAAAATCAAACTGGTTACATATAATATTATCGGTTCTGTTATTTTAACCACGGATCTGGATCGTATTTTAAAACACCAAATATAACGGTCATGTGTAACATTTAAATGTATATACATATTCAAATATGGTTTGTTTTGAAAATAATTCCACACTATGAAAGTACGGATCAAAATCTAGTTAGTACTATTAAAATAATATTATGCCCTATTGATATTAGATTGTGTCCAACTATTATTTCAACAAACCATACCTTTTAATATAACAGTGACTAAATTTAGTTTCTGAATCTAATCACCAAGTATAGCCCCTAAGAATCAGGGACAACAAATCTGACAACTGCATTATCTTAATTAATGAAATATTAAAAAACAAGAACTGCATTATCTTAATTAATTAAACATAATACTAAACCTGACAACTTCATTTTTTCGATTTATTTCCTAATAATTTGGACTGTATAAAATCTATTTTCTGGATCTAACCACCATTTAAATTGCCTACTAATCCACATCAACTTTTTGTAAGCTAAATCTAATAGTAAGGGATATCTAATATTAATACTAGACTTTGACCAGTCCGACCAGACAAATATTTATTTTATGTTTTTTTATTTTAAGGTTTTTGTATTAAATGATGTATTTGATATTTATTCTTCCTTTTTCGAAAATCATTTATTATTTATTAATGAGTTAACAAAGACCACTTACCGAATAATCTTAAACACATATCAGGCTGAATGATCAGTCCGACTTCAAAAATTTCAAAAACACTAGCATCTTTTTAGAGCTCAGATTCAAAATTTTATAAAGATTTATTCTAGGTTAGAGATCTTAAACTATTTTGGACTTGGCCTATGGCTATTTTTAACTCATTAAAAAATATCAGAACTGTAAAGAGTAGACCTATTATCTATTGTAGTGTCCATAATAAACTTTTTGTAATAGTAAGTGATTAGAAATTCAGATACGGAAGAACAAAAACATTCAAAAAATTAACTTTTGTTTTAGTTAAATTTATGCCAATATATATTGAAAATCAAAACACATATTCCTATATATATTAACATTCCAAACACATGTCAGTTGTAACTATATCTTCGTTACTTTTCTTTTTAAATTAATCATTCTTTAGGAATAAAGTACAAAATTAATGTGTGAAATAACTATGGAACAATTGTATAGTTATGCAACATCAAAAATTCAATACAATTATCAAAACAAGTTATTACTAATTAAAAAATATTATAGACAAACATATAAATTAAATTTCTTTAACATATAAAAAACTACAGAAAATGTTACATATTTACATTAAAAAAATTACATACCAACATTATACCTACAGCTCAAGATCTAGAACAGGTAAATATGATTACAAAGAAACGAGTATACGGGCAATATGATTACAAAGAACTAAATGTATGCCATCAACTTTTAAATGACTATTATTTTGTAAAATAGATTTTGATTAAGATTTATACAAAAATAGGATTACAAAAAATATAATCAAAAATACATAAATATGAAAATTAAATTTCTAGAAAAATTTCAAAAAAAATATACACGAATTTAGTCTTTTTATAAAAATGAATATGTCAGGCACAGAGTAACCAAATCGAGTTAAAATAAAAAGGGTTTTCTGGTTCTTTAAAAGCCATAGCTATACCGATCAGAGCCGGTTTCTTTGTTGTTTCTCTTTTTACTAAAGCAGAAAATAAAATTAACTGAGAACTGAACTAATCAAACCAAATTCAAACTTGAACCATCCCTGCCTAGAACTAAGGATGCTCTCTGTGAAAATTATGTCAGTGTGAAAACAAGCTTTAGAGGAAATTAATCAACAAATACCAGAATTATTTAGATATTTCATGCTCCTTAAAGCTTTAACGAGTGGCGATCATCTCCACAAAAATGCGATCGCCGCATCCTCTGACAAAAATCTGTTTAGTTTAGTATAATTATAATTTTGTTGTTATGCAACATTTAATATGATACTTTAATGAACATCGACTATTAAGATTTAAAGAAAGCGCTACTTTAAAGATGTGTAAAAAGCGATAAAATACAAAAAAAAAAAATTTAATTGTGTCTCTAAAAAATGAATACGGCTAATTAAAAATTTACAAAATTTAATACTCGTCAAATACTTATCTTCTAAAATTAAATTGATTTGTTCTTTTAATGTTTGAATTCAAGTATTTAGTATTACATAAATTAAAAAAAGTGTATTCTCCAAAATATGTAATGAAATATTGAAAATATTTGTGACCAACTAATTGAATATTTACAAAATATGAATGTCAATTAATTGAGATCCCCAAAAATTAATATGCAAATTATTATACCATTTATATAACTAAAATAATTCATTTTCAATCTTTGAATGCATATTACTTTCATGTATATTAGGGTATACATTTAATTATTGTCATTACTTAATAGGATATTAACAGTAATATAAGGAAGATAGATAAGTAACTCCAAAATATAAATAAAGAGCACTCAGTACACAGCCAATGACCTTCTCGTGGTCTTCTGTGCCATAAAAATCATTATATACATTCAGACACCAATCTGGCGCCACAATACATATATATGTACGTATCTCTGTATAGACATTCATATAAACAAATCTCTTCCTCTCTCTCCTTGTATGAGTGGTGAGATGGTTATCCCTATAAGGTGCAGCATCGAACCATCTGCACCATTTTGACTCGTTTCTTTTGTGTTTTTCCAACAACTGTCTCTTCTTTACTCGCTCTTTCTTTTTTCAATCTCCCCAACGACCCTCTCTTCCATTCATAACTCTTTCTCTCTCCGGGAAAAATGGATAGCTTCTTGCCCTTTTCCTCTTCTAACACAAACTCGGTCCAAGAACACTCAATGGATCTTAACAACGAGCACTCACGCTTCTCGACGTTCCCTACTTATGATCATCATCATCAGGCGCAGCCTCACCACTTGTTGTCACCGTACTCATTCGTTGCATGTCCTGTGGATCAGACGGCGGCAATGAATCCTCAGATCCCGGTTGTACAAACCGGAAATGAGTTCGGTTCTCTGGTATGTAATCCCGGTTTGAGACAAGCAAGAGGTGTATTCCTTGATCCACACACAGCTAAGATGGCCAGGATCAATAGGAAGAAGGCGATGGTAAGATCAAGAAACAACTCTAGCCCTAATTCTAGTTCGAGTGAGCTGGTTGGTTCAAGGAGACAAGTGGTTGTTACCATGAAAAATAATGCCGAGATTGCCGCTAAGAAAGATCTATATCGATTTTCCTCATTCGATAACAAGGTGTGTTTCTTTTATTGGTCCCAAATATGAAATATTTAAGATTTTATATGTACATAAAACTTGATCAAACGTTTTGGATATTGGTTGATTGTAGAAGCTTAGGGTTTTGCTGGTGAAAGACTTGAAGAACAGCGATGTTGGATCACTTGGGAGGATCGTTTTACCAAAGGTATGTAAATTTCTTACAATTCTTTCATTCATCGTTTTCGGTAAGGTATAAAGATATAATAAATTTAATAGGTAAAACATTAATAAGAAATAGTTATCAATCACGTAACTACGAAAAATTAAACCTCAATTCCATGGAAAAAGTTTTAGAAAAGTGAAATGGTTTCAGGATTTGGCTGCCACTTTTTTAAAGAAGGTTTGTGGGAGCGACATATTCCCTCGTTAAGAAATTTCACTGAGAGTAATTTCACACTTTTCGTTCCATTTTTAAGAGTATAGTATATTTAACAATTTCGTTGTTTAACCAATTAGAAGTTCAGTCTCTAAAATTAACACGGAAAACAAGGGAGTATGAAACAGACAACAAAATATAAAATGAAGTAAAGTTGTTTATAGTATTTGTTTTTCCAATAAGAATATTTGTGACATTTTTATACTATATTTTAGTTTAGGAAAAATGGACTAGCTAGTAAATTTTTAAATAAATTGATTGATTTAAAGATATCTGGAGTTTGAAGGATTGAAAAGTCTTCAAATTTTGGATTGAGTCCCAAGGATGAAATTTAAGAAGGGAAAAGATATAAATAAATTCAAATATTTTTTTCCAAGGATGAAATTTAGGAAGGGAAAAAATATAAATAAATTCAAATAGTTTCCTTTTAGTAACCATTAAAAGTCATGAGAAATAATAAATTTGATTTCTACTAGTTAAAGTGAAACTGCTCAATGAATTTATTCCAAGATGGGGATGAAGAAAAAGAAAGTCGGTCGCCTATTTGCCATTCCTAGTTAATTGCCTTTTAAATGGTATACCTCAAAATCATTATGGGAAAGTAGAAATAAACAAAAATAAACCATTATGGAAAAGAGGTTCGATATTACTTGGTACTAGGTGATTTTCCCGTGCTCATGCACCGGTATGAATATTCGTAAATGTAAAATTTTATAATAATTGATTGATATTTAGTTTTAGTTTTGAATCAATTACTATGTATAATTTATATTAATAAGTATTATATTATTCTAATTATACATATGACTTTGAATATATTATTGTCAGTGTAATTATTTTTCAGATCAATAGTTGGGTTGGTTATCAATTTGGTATATTTGATAATATCTATTTTTCGAATTCAGCTATAATATTTTTTATTCTAAATATAATAAAACTTTGATTAATTTCC
>CAKOAT010385154.1:55052-113397 GCA_932364175.1 Eruca vesicaria subsp. sativa
TATTCTTAGATATGTAAATATATTATAGTTAATTATGTATAACTTAATATATATTGTGCTTAAATGAAATAAATAATTGATTGATATTTACTATTCATTTTGAATCAATTTATATGTATAATTTATATTAATAAATATTATATTATTCTAATTATACATATGACTTTGGATATATTATTGCCAGTTTAATTATTTTTTTTGATCAATAGTTGGTTTGGTTATCAATTTGATATATTGGATAATATCTATTTTTCGAATTCAGCTATAATATTTTTTATTTTAAATATAATAAAACTTTGATTAATTTTCTTATTTTCATTTCGGTTGGTTATTGTCTTTATATATGTAAATATATTCTTAGATATGTAAATATATTATAGTTAAATTATGTATAACTTAGTATATATATATATATATTGTGCTTAAAGTGAAATTAATAATAAGCTGAAATATTTGATTCAAAATTAAATAAATGAATATAATGATAATATTTTGAAGTCTCATGCATATATATAAATTCTAAAAAGAATTAAATTGTAATTGGTTAATATTTTGTTTTTCTTTTTAATATGCTTTGAATCAACCTATAATTTATATGTATAAAACTAAAAATATTATTAATATTAATATTATTATTATTATAAAACTATATGTTCTTATTGTAGTTAGATGATTAATTTTGGATATAAATTGGATTATTCGAGTCATTCATTTTGTGAGTATATTGAATATAATATATTTTTAAATTAAAATTGAAGAATAATTACTTTTTATTTTAGTTAAGTCAAATCAAATTACTTTTATTTATCTCTTAAATATACATGTATTTTCATAATATTTATTTACTATTTATTTTATTTAAGTCAAATCAAATTAGTTTTATTTATCGCTTAAATATACATGTATTTTTATAATATTTATCAAATTATATGTTGATTTCTAAAAAAATATTAGAAAATAAAGTGCAACTGATAAGTTTTTGGATGTTCATGAACACATATATTTTTATTATTTTGAAAATATATTTTATGTTATTTCAAAATATATATTAATGGGGTATTACTATTTTGTGAACTTTCCTTTTTAATAAAGTCATATTATATACATATATTTTCGTTTTTAAAATTTGTTCGAAAATTTTAGAAATATTTCCTTTTTATTATACATGTTATTTGGAAAAAGGTAAAAAAAATTAAATAAAAAATCATAATCTTAAAATCTAACAATTCATTAAGGGTATCTATGTAATCAACCATCGTAAGAGTTAACGTGAGCGCGACACGTAGGAAACTGACTTCTCAAATAATATTATAGAGATTGGTTGTTATACTGAAACAAATTACAGTGGAACCTCTATAAATTAATAATGTTGGGACTACACCAAAATTTTATTTTTTATTAATTTAGAGAAATATTAATTTATAGATATACTAATTAAACCAAAAATTCAATTTGAGACTATAAAATTATATTAATTTATAGAGATATTTAGTGTATATTAATTTATCGAATATTAATTTATAGAGGTTCTACTGTATAATTATGTCACTCTTATCTGCCTTAACTAAAACAGTAAGAAAAAAATAGTGGATAAGAAAAGTCATATAAGTCATGGCTTTGGAACGCAGAGAGAAGCTGAAAGAAATCTTCCGGAGCTATCTACTAAAGAAGGGATGATACTAGAGATGAGAGATGCTGACTCTATGCAGAATTGGTCTTTCAAATACAAGTTAAGTCTCGTATTCATTTTTCTTATATGAATTCTGTTATATTCAGAGAAGCAAAGGGTCCGAACAATCTTTTAAGCTCAATTTTGATGGTTTCAAGTTAGAATATCAATTTCAATTTAATGTTATAATTTAAAAATACTTGCATTACTGTGAACATAGGTTCTGGTCCAATAACAAGAGCAGAATGTATGTCCTCGAAAACACAGGTAGTTAAAGAGCTTTTATATTCTTTCCAAGTATAATATCATTTAAACTATTTATACTCTTATTATAATATGTTTTTCCTTTTGTCGTAAAAATTAAAGGAGAATTTGTGACGAAAAAAAGAGTAGAGATTGGAGATTTTTTTACAATCTACGAGGACGAAAGCAAAAATCTCGTGAGCTCTCTTGTTAACTCTCTTTTCTTGTTTTATTTTGAAAAAGACAAAACTCTTAAATAAATACTACCTCCGTTCCCGAAAGTAAGATTTTCTAGACTATCTACGCATATTAAGAAATATAATAAATGTTCATAGTTACATTTATTATTTGTTTTTCTACCCACCTTTTAATAAATATCCACCAATAAAATTTAGTCAATTCAAATATTCATAATTAATGCTTCTTAAAAGTATACAAAATTACCTTAAAAATATAGAAAATCTATCTTTATGGAACAAAAAATAAATTCAAAAAATTCTACTTTCAGGAACGGAGGTAGTATAAAGAATGATTAGCAGCCCAAGATTGGAAACTTAAAAAGTGAGTCATTAAATTGTGTTTGTTAAGCATCCAGACAAATATTTATTGCCCTTTTGACCTTTTTCTGTCAATGATAGCTGTCCGTATAAGGAAAGGTACTGTAAGAAATTCAAACCCTAGTTTTAATATACTACTGAGAAATCGATTCTTAAAGACATGAAATATTGACCCAAAAAAAGACATGAAATATATGGTCATACAGAATATCTATTAGAAGATCTACTATTATGACTATTAATTTTAAATTTATGTTTAATAAAATGTTTCTGCTATTTAATCATTTAATTCTACTACTATTTTGCTAAGTAAGGAGAAATGTAATATTTTTTCTCTAGAAAAGTTGTTCTTTTAAATAGTCAATTTGTTTAAATTATAAAATAGCTGTTCGATGTCAAAAAAAAAAACAGCCAATTTGTTTTGGTTTGGCTACATTTACCAAACAAACAGTTTTTTTTCAGGATTTGGTTCATATCAGAAATAATAGTTTTTTTATAAAATATTGTTTTTGTTTATCAAGATTTTGTCAATTTTGAATTTAATTTCTTTCCTCGCTATTTTTGACCAAGTAAAAATATACTCCCTCCGTTTTATATTAAGTGTCATTGTAGAGAATTTTTTGTGTTACAAAATAAGTGTCGTTTTCGGTTTTCAATGCAAAATTTATTAATTTTATTATATAATTTGTTTTTCTATTGGTTAAAATATGGTTAGGTGTATGGGTAATTGTGTTTTTATATAGGAAATATGTAAAATTAATTGTTTCCTTAATCCGTGTGCATAGCTGTAGAGTGACACTTATATTAAAACAGAGGGAGTAATAAAAAATGTAGTATACTATTTCTAGTTATCCTCACAAAATATTTGTTATTAGCATAATATATATATTGTGCGAAATTTTAGTTCATGCGTACTTAAATTTGATATCAAAAACAAAATTATCTCCCTTTTCAAAAAAAAAAACAAAATTATCTTGTAATTAAAAACTTTAAATGACTTGTTGACATTTAACTGAGTAGTGTTTTGGTTCAAAAACATGGAACTTATGTATACAGTATACCTTATGTATGTGTTGTTTGTTTGGTCTTATTACAGTACTTCTCCATAAGAAAGTACGCAGACAAACCAAATAAAGGAATAGAAGATGAGTCGATGGAAGCCAACGGCATGAACTTCTACGAAGATATTGCGTTTGATTTCATACCAAAAGATGAAGAAGAAGATTCTATTGCAATGCTCATAGGACATCTAAACGATCACTATCCCAACCCAAACAATCTTATGGACCTCCCACTCGATCTTCATCAGCATCATCAAGCCACGTCCTCCTTGCCACCTGTTGATTACATGACCAATCCTCAGCAAGTTGGTTCGTCCAATGATCAAATGAGCTTTAACGACTTCGTATGGTGATGTGATTGAAGTTGATATATATATATATATATATATATAGCTACCTTCCGAGGACTCATATGATATACGGGTGGTATAAAAAGAAAAGTATATCATTCATCATATTCATATTTATGTGTTTGATAAAGTGTTTCTGTTGTCAATCTAAGAGCATCCACATTGGTGAATCCTCAATGAGGTTCACCATAAAAAAGAAAATTGATTTTTAATTTTTGTTTCAAAAAAAAAAAATTGGACCAATGGGGTGTCGCCACGTGGTGAACCTCATGTGAATCAGGTTCACTGCACTGAACTTTTCTGATACGGTTCACCAAAATAATATTATTTTAATTTTCTTTTTTCTTGGGAAAGAGGTGAACTCCCCCTATAAACCTCTAATGCACTTGCTCTAATATTTATGAACAATAATATTTGCGTTCATTTCAGTTTTAGTTGCATATATAAATTTCGTTTGGGTTTTATAACCCATGAGAGATATAATACACAATAATACATTTCAACAATTTAAAAAAGAAATCAGCCATCGGTATCGACTAAGTAATAGAAATATTCGATTTGCAACATTTACAACAATGTAACTATGTATTTATTTATCGAAACTATGTATTTATAAAATAAGAGTGATTTTTTTGCTTAATAGATAAGCATATTTTTAGGGTAACCTTTACTCTATTAAAAAGCCCTATTGTTGCCTTCTCACAATAGCCACATATGCATAAATATTTGGCCAATCAGAATGTGTCTTAGTGTCCACGTCAGCCTCTCCTCTTGCGTTTGGGCCTAATTTCGTCGATTTGGGCTTAATCCGTTTTTTTAAATTTCGGCCCGTTAATAACCTTAATTTTCCTCTTGCATGTCTTGGGTTTGGGTTGAGTTGAGTTTCGTTCTCTGTTAATCCGAGAACCCTAATTCTTCGTCTCCTTTCATCTCAGACCTAAATCTCCATCGTCCCCCTCCAACCTTTCGAGTTTCTCAGTCCCTCTTGCTTCTCTTCCGTTTTGAGACTTTAATCTATTCTGTTTTCAGCTTTATTGCTCCACTCCATGTTCTCATCAATCTTTACCATCACTCATTCAATGGAATCCCTTCATCTCCCTTCTGATTTTCCTATTAATACATCTTCACTCCAGGCTTATGTATCGCTTAAACTGAAACGAAACTCCACTCTATCGCTACTCTCTCTGACATATTTGTTTCGATGGAACCCGGCGTCAACTCTTCAATCCCCACCGGTGATAAGACCAGTAAGAAGATTGTCTCCTCCTCCGCCATTGCTACACCAGACTTGACGTCTTCTGCTTCCTCCGCCATTGTCATGAAGCCTCACGGCAAGGGAGTCCGCGATAATAAACCTTTAGTTGGATCAATACTTTTGGTTTGGTTTAGGAATCCCCGACAACTCTCTTTTCTTTTGGTTTGAGTAATCGATTTCTTCAGTTCTTCTTTATTCTTCTTTGGCTATTTGATTTCTCAACTGAAATCAGACTGAACCTGTTGTAAGTGAAGAGAGTTCATGTTCTTACGAACCTGTCAACAATAAACTGATCGGAAACTGATCGGTTTCAAAAATCTCCATCGTCCAAAGGCATTGCAGTTCTTTCCAAGATGGAGAAGTGAAAGAGGCGAAATATAGATTCATCGCTACATCCTATTGCCTCTCGTAAAGGTTATCTCAGTCAGGTTTTTGGAACATATGGTTATGAGTTTCTTTTTAAAAGTTATGGTTTTTAGAACATTGTTCTTCATTGTTCTTACATTATTTTTCCATTAATTTGCAGGTTTCTAACACTATTTGACATGACTCTCTCCCCCTCTCCCAGTCCTGAGTCAAGGTACGAATACTTTTACAAATCAAATACTTAAACCCTAAAAAAAAAAACTCTGTTTCTGATATTCTCTTTTTCACCATCATAGGGATGCATAGCTGTGAGTTTGCAGCTCTACAAGACGAGCTTCTGCTTCATTTGCAGTCATCTAGCTTCAGGCGAGAGAGAAGGAGATGAACGTCGTAGAAACTCTGATGTTAGTGAGATACTCAAGAACACAACTTTTTCTAAGATCCGTTTCACCAGTGTCCCCAATCGAATCACTAAGCATGAGTAAGATCATGATTACATGTTTTAATAAACCTTGAATTAACTTAGCAAAGCTACTTTATTAAATAAATCTACCTAAAACGGGGAGACCATCTTATAAGAAAAATATATTACGTCTGTCTGATGTATATGTATATCATTCACATGCTCCTCTTCTACTTGGTTGTGGCATAAGAAACATTACCAAAGAGACAATGGAGATTATGGAAACCAAGGAGGTCATTGCTATAAACCAAGGTACTTAATTACTGTTTCAGCCATCAGATTCCTAAAATAACCATGTTTGAGTATATGTATGACAGACAAATGTAGATCCACATGGTGTTCAGGCCAAGAAAGCTAGAATGGAAGGTGATATCCAGGTTTGGGCAAGACCATTGTCAGGTTACAGAGTAGTTTTGCTTTTATTGAACCGTGGACCAACACGATCTCCCATTACTGCTTTTTGGGATGATATTGACATCCATGCAAACAGCATCGTTGAAGAGATCTATGGAAGGTAATACACATACATACTTGCATAAAACGAAATACCATTAAAAAATCAAATGTTTCGACTTCTTATGAATACGTTTTGTTGTGATATGAGAACAGTACAAGACATTGAAGCAAAAGTTTGTAGTGAACTTGACAGCAGCTGTTGATTCTCATGCTTGCAAGTTTTATGTTCTCAAACCTGTTGCTTGATGATGTAATATCCAATTGTTCTGCTAGAAAACAATAACCGTTTATATCAATAAAGTGTTCCACGTTTGCTCCAGTTAAGAAATGTATTCAACGTTAATTTTTTTTAACTAAATATGTATCTGTAAATGATGAACTCTTTGATTTTTTTTTTTTTTTTTTTTTTTTTTTTGCGTAAGACACAAGTCAAATTAAATATGTGTCTTGGTCCACTTGAGGGAGACTCTCAATCATTTCAATGATTTGAAAACTTTTACCGTAGAGTATATTCTTTCCACCTGCGTGGCTTTTTATATGTCTTTTATTAACACAAATTCATGTTTTAGTGGTTTCAATTAATATATCCAAAGATATACCCTCTTGGTCAGTGTTAGAGTTGATGGTCCGATCAACCCTACTTACTAATATGTTTAGAAGCATTTCTGATTGCAGCGGCATATACCTTTTATATTGTTTTCTTTTCTATGTTATACGGTATACTGTGTCTTCTTGATACTGTTTCTCTGAAGTTGATCTTTGTTTTTCTTTGTGCTTCCTGTTGAGCATAGTAGAGCAACCACATCTTTACCTGTTGAAAGCATTACAGACTCATTGAGCATTCCTATGTTTGTATATCTATACAGGCCTACTTCCTTACTAATTCACCAGGGACAATAGTTCTCATGGATACTATATAAATTGGCTTGCCTTCCTCTTCTCTACTATCTTCGGTAAGATCCTCTTGAGAAGAAGTTTGTGTGCTTTGACATTTCATATATATGCCCAGATGTATGACGAAATTTTTCAACGGACGTGGTTTTTTGTTCTTTCTTGCAGGGTTTCATATATAGCTACAGCATGTCCTACTACTCCTTTTCATTGGCATGTTGTCCTTCTATCTAATGACATATATGGACGACAGTTTACCTGTGGCTGTATCCATATCTGATCCGTTACCGCTGCCCTGGCGTAGGTGAGAGCATGGTTCTTTTACCAGATATGAAAGTTCTCAAAATTATGAACTTAAGCACAAATTCGCTTTTACCACACATAAGTAGCAAAGCTTTGTGACGCAAATTTAGTGTGAATAATAATCTTAGGGATGGTGGGATTTGGTGTAGATTATATTTTGCTCCTTAGTTGAAGAATAATTGCTCGATTCTTCCTCTATGACTTTCCAGAGTCCATCTCAAGTGTTCTTAAATATTTTAAAATACCCATCTCTCAGGTAACTACTCATGTGAAGTAACTCCAGAATTATCAGAGGAAGAGGAAGAAGAAGAAGAAAAAAAAATTGTAACAATAAGAGTTCAAACAATTTGAATGGTTTCAAAGCAGAAGCAGGAGACAAAGAGGACGCGACATCAGTGGATTAGATAGACAGAGACAAGAACTCAGCAGATGACAGACAGATAATGTGGAAGTCTCCCTCAACTAAGAATATCTAACTTGGTATGTACTTCTGTCCCAGCCACTTACTAGGTCTAATATAATTGTAAACACATAATTAATCATGTATTTCTCTGTTTGTTTTAGCTGCACAGTTTACTTTAGTGTATCGGGAAGAATGTGATCGGGGAAATCGTATGTACGTTTTCAGGTTAAAATAAAGATTTTAGGATTCTTAGAATTCTCGGTGAATCCCTAAATAAGGTTTATCTTTCCCGTTACAGAAGTCAATACCGTTTTCTAGAGTCTACGAATGGGAACACTATTATAAATGTCTTGCGAAACAAATTTATGAAAGATAACAGTTTGAAAGATGTCTGAGCCAAATAAAGTAACTCAAGAAAGGAACAACGGCTAAGCTCGGAGTCAACATCAATTAGACTACTATCTTCAACATCAAGTCTGGAGAGGCTTGTTTTCCACATTTTGGGCTTCTGTCTCTGACAAAAATCATTATTTGATAAAAATATATATATATATATATATATATATTTAAATATGAATCTTATTATTTATGAAATTTCCTTTTATGACCACATTTTTATTTTTTTATAAAATATTGCCTTTTATATATTTATAATGTTATTTTGAAAATCAATCTAAAAAAGAAACTAAAATTAAAACTCAAAATAACAAAGATTATAAAGTTCAGTAAAAAAACACAAAGATTATCAAAAAAGTAAAAAAAAAAATATTAGTATATATAATATGAAAACGTTTTTATATTTTACAGATATTGCCTTTTATATATGTGATTTGAAAACCAATACAAAGAAACTAAAATAAAAAAAGCCTAGATAACAAATATTATCTAAAATTAAAAATGTGAATAATAACTAAAGTTGCCCATAGCATTTGAAACTGTTGAATTTTCATTACACATTTAAACGTTTATTAGTTTAGTTTCCGAATACATACTTTTTAATTGTAAAAAAAAAGGAATTCTAAAATATATATTTTTTAAAAAATAATTTGTTTTCTTACAAAGATGATCAGTTAGTATTTATTGAACATTTTTTTTGAATTCAATTAGCATATAAATATCAAGCTAAGAATATTAATAAATTAATTACTAAATATAATATATCTATATATATATATATATTGGTATCAGAGGTATTTACAGTTATCAGACGACTAAAAGTTTATTAGAATTATTAATTTAAAAATCAAATCTTTCTAATTAATATGTATGAATATTTCTTTTGTATTTAACATTTAAATTTACATATGTTTACCTTCGAAGTAACAATATCGCCAACTTTCCCAAACAAAATAAATTTAAAATGGTCAACTAATCACACAAGCTAAATGAAATATATTTTGAGAAATACATACATGATGTAAGAAATTAAACGCCACACTCCAGAAACTACAACAAAATTCATAGTTAGTTGCTTTAAAACATGACCATATGAAATACATAATTTATATTTCAAACATATGTTCTATCTTATACAAAATTATATTATAGATCAATGATTGTAAACTTTGAATATGAAACAACCAAAGATCTATGTCCTGGAAGTTGCAAAGCATAAATCATTGAAAATATAAAGTTGTCATGATGAGATATTTATCCGTAATATAAAAAAAATACATAAAAAAAACAAATTAAAATATAATACATTACAAGTTTTCTTGTTTTTCCTTTTTTTGGTAAACCTACAATTTTTCTTTTGTCACAAACTACCATTCATTTCATAATTAGTTAGGTGGGGGCATTGATACATTACAATTATACCTCTTATTTAAAGAGAAGCTA
The DNA here is from genome assembly GCA_932364175.1 of Eruca vesicaria subsp. sativa. Lineage (NCBI taxonomy): Eukaryota > Viridiplantae > Streptophyta > Magnoliopsida > Brassicales > Brassicaceae > Eruca > Eruca vesicaria. The sequence goes on from CAKOAT010385154.1 coordinate 64,909, forward strand.
ATGTTGATTCTTATCATCAACCATTCAGTTACTTTGATAACATAATAAAAAATTATCAAAAACTTTAGAAACAAAATAAGAGACAAATCTAATGCATGAATTCGAGAAAAAAAAACACCAATATAACTCAGAATATGATCTTTAAGGAAACTCAACTAAAATCACCATTTTGACATTTCTATCTAGATATTGTGAACTTATTGGTATTTTGGCAAACTTATAATACACAATCTTATTATATTTTAGAAAAGGCCAAAATAAAGTTATAAGCAACATTTAAACAACCAAAATCAGTTCATGTCATCTTCGCTCTTATACAATATGTCATATGCTAAAGAATGAAAATTATAAAATTTTAAAAATTAATTATCCGCGCGTAGCGCGGAAAACAATCTAGTTCTCTTAAATAACCTCAATATAGCTTTTCACCACAAAAGTCCACAACAAAGAAAATGATCAAAAAAATTTTATTATAGATAAACGACCATTTTAGCCCGTACTTTATAGATATTCAAATATATATAATTATTTAAATAAACAATTTAAAATATGTTTTTATTATTTTGAATTATAAGTCTTTGAATTTGAAATTTTTTATTTTCTATTTTTTAATTTTTATTATTTTATTTTATTTTAAAATCCAAAAACTTGTTGAATTTTTCTTTAGAATATATTTTTAAAAAGTTCTAGTATTTGTTTATTAATTTTTTAAAAATCCTAAATCCTATCCTCAAGCCTCACCCTTCGAATCTAAACCATAAGTGTAGATTAGTTAACTTTAAAGTATAAATGTCTATTTACCTCTTTAATGAAACATATTTAGTCATTTTCTTCCTTGTATGCTATTTTATGATAAAAATTACTGTCATCTAAGAAATTTCTATATTCTATTACATTGCAATTGTTATTGTCTACCTTAATTAGAAAACCTTAAGTATATTGTGAGATATGAGTCTGTGGATAAAAACTCTAAGAACTACATTCACCTCTGAAATCGTTGATTTGCTTATAGGATAAATTTCAGCATATCAAATTTTGGCGTCGTCGCCGATTAGATGTAGAATTTAAACTTGTTTTTGTTTACTTACAAGTTATACTCTCTTTTTTTCTTGCGTCTGAGGTGGATACATCATTGTACCAGAAACAACAAGGAAATAGAGCTTTTGAAACTTTCAAATAAGGAATACTTGAGTTATAACGCATGAACTGAAAGGCTAAGAAGATAGTGTGTACCATCACCCATAGTGTGTCGATCGACATTGTTCGTGTGCAGACGCATAGATGGTTGATCCGTTCATTCTAAATAGTGATGCTGAAGCAGGCAGTCTTAAGATATCAAGAAGGACATGCACGCAACAGAGTAGGGCAAAAGATTGATGATGCTGGTAATGTGATTACTGAAGTCTGAAGTAGTTGTTGCAGAATCTGCTGGAAATGTTAGAGTTGTTCGTGGAGAACACTTAGAGATTACAACATGGAACAAAAATTAGATGCTAACATACCTGCGATTCGACCTCCATCTTTCCATAGGAATGACTTTGAGCGGAAACTCATGTAATACACTCTTGTGGGTCAGCATATTTTTCACAGACTTCCTCATGAGCACCTTATGGACTATCTTGAGAGTTTTGAGGATCTAGATCCGAGCATCAAACTAGAGAGAGTTTCTCAAGACTACCTTTTCCGCAAGCTATTCCCATACTCTCTTTCTGGGTATACAACTTAATGTCTCAAGTAGTCGCAGCCATAATCTTTTAACTAATTCAGTTTAAACATACTTAATTCAGAGTTCTATATAGAAAAATGACTAAAAATAAATGTATTTTAGTAACATAGATAACTAAATCAATTATTTTATAAATTTTAATATAGACCACCATATACTAGAATTCATGATGCTACAAACCCCACAAAGCACAACGCCTTCACTGTGCACCAAACATGGTTTATAACGGCCTCCCAAAACATAACCAGGACAATTAATAGATCTGATTTCACTTTGTAGCATCCTCGATCACCCAAGATTATGGGATCCCACGCCTGCCTCTCTTCTGTAGCCCCCATCATGTGAGACATCATATCCGGTGCATTGTTTTTTGGTCACTTAAAATACTTGTTTACTTACCCTAAATTCACCTTGTGATCAATCTACGTATTTTAGCCTCATTTACATGATATCATTTATCATTCAACTACTTTAGTTCAAATATACTTAATTCTAAAGTTGGTTAACCAAGTGATCAAAATAATAAATGAACTTTAGTGACATAAGTAGTCAAATAAACTATTTTAAAACATCTCTACATACACCACCATATACCAGAATTCAAAATTTACAATCACTTCACTTATAAATCACTTATAAAAAACCCACCACGTTGCTTATATTTTATAAAGTGCAGATGACAACCTGTTATACAAGGGAAATAATCGTATAGAATGTGTAAAAAGAGGCACCCATTTGTAAAAAAAAAAAAAAATTTAGTTGAAATCTTTAATGAATATAAAAAAATTCAGAATGCACCGTTTAACTAAGGCGATTTTGGGCGATTTTGGGCGATTTTGAGGCGATTCTTAAGGCGATTTCTAGGGTTTCGTGATGGCTTCGGCTTCCTCGCCGGATTCATCTGAGCCGCCGGGGTATGTTCTAGATGGCCAGGAGGTTCTCGACAGCTTTGGGGAGGAGAAGATCTCATTGGAAAGTGATTTGAAGAAAGGAAATTCCTCGTGGGTTTCGGTGGCACAAGAGAAACGAAGTTTGAAAAAGTATGATGTGGAGGTTCGATCGATGGATGGGAAACATAAGGTAGTGATTCCAGACGATATCGTTTCGGATTCAACTCCAATCTGGGACGACTTTGTCGTGGGTAAGTTTCTGGAAGTTGCTCCCCATATAGCTAAGGTTCATATGGTGGTCAATAAAATTTGGAAGTATAGTGATTTGAATTCTAAAGTGGAGGTTTATGATGTGAATGCGATGACGATGAGATTCAAGGTTACAAATCAAAAAGCTCGGGAGAAGATAATCAAAAGAGGGATGTGTATTATAGCTGGGGTTCCGATGGTAGTCAAGAAATGGACTCCGAAAACAGAGGAAGATAAGAAAGAGGAGGAATCTTTTCCGATGTGGGTTCATTTGACAAAGGTTCCTCTGCACCTGTTTTCCTGGGAAGCTTTGAGTTTCATGACGAGTACAGTAGGGATTCATATGCATCTCCATCCAGAGACACTTTCTTGTTCGAATTTTGAGGAGGCAAAAGTGTTTGTGAATGTTGATGTATCTAAGACTTTACCGAGGGAGATTGATTTTACTCTGGGGAATACGGAGTTTACAGCTCAGTTTTACTACCCCTGGTTACCTGCTAGATGTTCTCATTGTGAAAAATGGGGGCATACAGAGAAAGTTTGTGTTATGAAGAAGAATGGGAAAAAGATAGTCAATAAAGATGTTACGGTTACGGAGAGGGGTGAAGGAAGTATTGGTAATAAAAAGGTTGAAGCTGTTGTTCCAGTGAAGGTTACAGATAAGGTAGTGGATGCTCTGGAGGAAGTTGTTGTTCACGATTCAGTTATTGTTCCAAAAGAAGTTAAGTCTAATGAAGAAGTTTCTGTTAAGAAGAATGCAGAGAATCAAGATTGGTCTCATGTTGCTCATGATAAAATATGTAGAGCTCAATCTAAATCCCCACCAAGAAATGATGATGTAGTGATATCGGCTTCTAAGTACTCTATTCTGAGTATAGATGAAGTTGAAGATGGTGAAATTCCAGGTGATTTGGAGGAAGAGGGTATTGGAGATATAGTTGTTAATGTCTCGGAGGAAGAACAGTTGGAGGATCAAATTTTAGAGCAGCAAATGATGGAAAAAGATAATCAGATAATGAAAAAAGGAGGAAGGCGAAGTCAGAAGGCTAAAGCTCAGGATTTTCCTAAGAGCAAAAGGTCTTCTCGACGCAAGCAATAATTATGGCAAGTTTCTTCTGGAATGTGCGCGGATTTAACAAACCTTTGAAGTATTCTGTGGTTAGAGATTGGTTAAGTAACAAAGACATGAAGTTTGGTTGTATTTTGGAAACAAGAGTGAAGGAAAAGAAGGCTGAGAAGATTTTGGGTTCTTTATTTAGTGATTGGTCCTCTATTACTAATTATGAGGATAGTCAAGGGGGAAGAATTTAGTGTATTTGGAGAGATTCGGTGAGAATGACTCCTGTTTTTAAGTCGGATCAAATTGTTACTTGTATGGTGGAGTTGCAGAATGAAGAAGCTTTTTTTCTGCACATGTGTGTATGCGAGTAACCAAGTGGAGGAAAGGAGAGTTCTGTGGGAGGATCTAATGTCTCATCATAACTCTCCGAGTTTTAAAGGTAAAGCTTGGATGATCATGGGAGATTTTAATGAGATTCTTGAAGGAGGGGAAAGTTCTAATTTTGGGTTTATGGGAAGAAGTTCTAGTGGAATGAGGGAGTTTCAAGCTATGGTTCTCCACTGTCAGCTTACGGATATGGCGTATCAAGGACCTACTTTTACTTGGTGTAATAAGAGGGATGAAGGTATCATCTGTAAAAAATTGGATAGAGTGCTTCTTAATGAAGAAGCTCTGTCTCGATTTGGTAATGCTTATGCTATTTTTGAATCTGGAGGCTGTTCGGACCATCTGAGGTGTATGATTCAGTTTTTTCCACTGTGTGAGAAGATCAAGAGACCTTTCAAGTTTGTCAATACTATTGGTAATCTGCCTTCTTTTCTTCATATGCTGCAAAATTACTGGAATACTACGGAGAGGTTGTTCCATTCCACCTCAGCTATGTTCCGGTTTTCTAAGAAATTGAAGGCTCTAAAACCTCTAATTCGTGAGTTGGGAAGAGAGAAGTTGGGGAACTTAACTAGAAGAGCAAAAGAGGCTTTTGAAGTTCTTTGTGAAAAGCAGAATATTACTTTACTGAATCCGAGTGAGGCTGCAATTCAGGATGAGGCTGATGCTTATAGTAATTGGTTAAATGTGGCTACTTTGGAGGAAGAGTTCTTGAAGCAACGATCTAAACTTCATTGGCTTGAAGTAGGTGACCTCAATAATAAGACCTATCATAGGGCTATTAAGACGAGACAAGCTCAGAACATGATGAGAGAAATTCGTTGTTCAAATGGAAGTGTTGCTTCTACTCATGAGGAAATCAAAGTAGAAGCTGTGAGATTCTTCTCTGAATTTCTCAATAAAGTTCCGGATAATTTCATGGGGGTTTCGGATGAGGAATTACAGGGTCTTCTTTCTTTTAGATGCACTTTGGAGGATTGTAATGCTCTTGAGGCTGAGGTTTCGGGTGAGGAGATACGTAAGGTGGTTTTTGTAATGGCGAATAACAAGTCTCCGGGTGCAGATGGATTTACCTGTGAGTTCTTTAAGTCTGTCTGGCCGGTTATTGCTCATGATTTTTTAACAGCTGTGCAGTCAGTTTTTCGTTTTGTTTTTTTTTTCCAAAAGGAGTTAACTCTACAATTCTTGCGTTGGTCCCTAAGAAGGTTGAGTCGTTGGAGATGAAAGACTACCGTCCCATTGCATGCTGTAATGTAATCTATAAGGTGGTCTCAAAAATATTGGCTAACAGGTTGAAACTTCTTCTTCCAAGGATCATCTCAGATAACCAATCAGCATTTGTTAAAGGCAGATTGCTTATGGAGAATGTTTTGTTGGCTTCGAGCTAGTTAAAGACTATCATAAAGAAAAAGTCTCTCCAAGATGTGTGATGAAGATTGATATCTTGAAGGCCTTTGATTCTGTGCAATGGGAGTTTGTGCTGAAGAGTTTGCGTGCTTTAGGATTTCCGGAGAAGTTCATACATTGGATTGAGCTCTGTATTACCACACCCTCTTTCTCTGTGCAAGTCAATGGAGATTTGGCTGGGTATTTCCAAAGTGTTAGGGGTCTTCGACAGGGATGCTCTCTACCACCTTACTTGTTTGTACTTTGCATGGATGTTCTTTCTAAGAAGATTGATAGTTTTGCTGAGGTGGGTAAGTTTAAACTTCATCATGGTTGCCACAGTCTCTCGCTCACTCATCTCTGTTTTGCGGATGATCTGATGGTGTTTGTTGAGGGATCAAAGAAAAGCATTGAAGGGGTTCTTTCAGTTTTTGAGGTGTTTGAAGGGTGGTCTGGTCTTAGCATCAGTCTGGAGAAGTCAACCATTTATATGGCAGGTATTACTGATGCTGAAAAAAGTAGTATTCTAACCAATTTCCCTTTTGCTGAAGGCGTTCTTCCTGTTCGCTATCTTGGGCTTCCGCTTATGTCGAAAGTTATGAGGAAGGATGATTATGAACCTCTGTTGGAAAGCATTAGAAGTAAGATATGTTCCTGGACATGTCGCTTTCTTAATTATGCAGGAAGGCTTATGTTAATCAAAGCAGTGGTGCTGAGTATCATAAATTTTTGGGTCTATGTTTTTCGACTGCCAAATGAGTGTATTAAGGAGATTGGTCAGATTTGCTCTGCTTTTCTTTGGACCGGACCAGCTCTCAAATCTACTGGTGCTAAGGTTGCGTGGTCTGAGGTTTGTCGAGTAAAGAGTGAAGGAGGGTTGAGGATAAGGGATCTTAAAGAAGCAAATAAGGTTTCTGGTCTTAAACTAATTTGAAGAATGTTGGCAGGAAACTCGTTATGGGGAAGATGGATAAAGGAAAATTTACTTAAAGGTAGAAGTTTCTGGGAGATTAACTCAGCTACGTATTTGGGATCTTGGATTTGGCGTAAGTTATTAAAACTGAGATAAGTGGCTAAACTGTTCTTTAAAAAAGAGTTGGGTAATGGTAGGCACACATCTATTTGGTATGATAAATGGCTGGATATACGGATGCTTCATGATCTGCTGGGGGATCGGGTATAATTGATATGGGTGTGTGTCGAGAAGCTACTGTGGAGGAGGCTTTTACTATTTCTCATCGTAGAAGAAGGCATAGAAGAGGACAACTTAAAGAGATTGAAATTGAGTTGAGTAGAGTGTAGAATAATCTGTGTCGGGAGGAAAATGATAGATGTCTTTGGAAAAGGAAGTCTGGGTATAAGCAGCAGTTTTTGACAAGTGAAACTTGGGAGATGTTGAGGAAGATTAATCCTCAATGTAACTGGGCTTGTGGAGTTTGGTTTTCTCAATTCACTCCTAAATTTGCGTTCATCACTTGGTTAGCTGTTCAGAACCGGTTGTCGACTCTTGATAGAATTGCTAAATGGAGCCCTGGAATGGATGAGACTTGTGTTCTTTGTAAGAGTTCTAGAGAATCAAGAGATCACTTATTTTTCGAGTGCTCTTACTCTTCCCAAGCCTGGGAGTGTATGGTCAAAGGCATTATGCGTAACTCTTTCACCAATAATTGGTCTGAGATTTTGCTGTGTATTATGGATAAGAGGAGAGAAAACTTGAGCTTGTTCTGTATTAGATATGCTCTGCAGGCGGTTCTCTATGTCATTTGGCGCGAGCGCAACAAGGTTAAGCATGGAGACAAATTATTACCTATGGACGTACTTAAGAAAATGGTTGACAAAGGTGTTCGAAATAAGATCAGTTTGCTGAGGAAGAAGGGGGTGAAAGGAATGGAGAAGCTTATGCAATTTTGGTTTTCAACTAGAATGTAAATAGTTTCTTCTGTTAGTGGTTTAAGAGATGAAAATATATTGCTCCTAGAGTAAAAAGAATGCATTAGGTTGTATAAAGGCTTTTTTGAATAAATTTAACATTCATTCAAAAAAAAAAATCACAACATCCTTGTTTCCATAAGATAAGTCCTTAACCGCCTCCCGGTTCAGAAAGGGATGGCTAACCCGATCTCCTTTCACTTTGTAACGTTTTAACCACAAACAACTAATGCCTCTTTCTCTCACCCACTCCTCGGGATATTATCCCCACCATGTGTGATGCTCGTTATTTTTTCCGAAAAACTAATAAAACTTGTTTATTAGCTCTACAGTCACCATATAGTATTTTATGTTCTTTGGACTCAGTTACACGATATGAGAAATGATATTTTGTTCATCGATCATCAACTACTTTATCTTATGCATAATTTAAGTTTTTTGGACAAGTGATGAAAACAATAAAGAATTTAATAAAATACTTTAATAAATTAGTTAGTTTAAATATTTTAACATACACCACTACCATAAATAGGGATGTTACACCGTCGATGTTATAAATCCATTTCAAAATAGGTAAACACATGATGATTATCCAGATATCTTATACAATAAAGTTGAATTTTCTCACTTCTTAAGCCTCCACATCAGCAATCACCTATGGGCATTTTTTGCCACGTGGTCTGTCTTTTGTTTTTTTTCAATTTTGAAACTGGACTATTAATCTCTTATCAAAATAAGCCCAAATAGAACTAACCTAATTCAACATTCTCTACTCCGTCAAGTGCGCAAACTCTCTTCTTTCTGCAGAAGTTTCTCTGTTCCGCTTCCTCTGCCCATTTATGTCTCTAAGTAACGTATGTTGTGATGACTTTCAATCCACGATGCCTACATTCTCATCACTCTTTAATTTATCTTCATGCTCTCTTATGGATCGTATGTGCACCGTGCTCCGGTTGACATCATCTTTTTGTTTACACGAGATCACTGAACCCAAACACGCTTAGAGTTTACTCAGAAAATGACGAATAAGTAAATGTAATCATCTTCGTTTCTAGGAAGCTCCTACTTTTAAAAAAGGAGGAGAACTCACAGGGGTGATATTGTTTTCGTCAATGGAAGGCTGGTATGTTATGATTTTTTTTCGTTTAAACACTTTTGCACCTGTGAAAAAACAAAACCTTACTTATTACGTTGTTTTTCATAGTCAAGCATGATTTAGGGGTCTATCAAATGTCCACCAACTCAACTCCTACAAACATATCCTAATAGAAGGAGGGTTTTATGAACTATGAGCTTAGCGTGTTTGTTTTTAATATGAATAACCAAAGCTTCAGATTCTCTGATGCCCATGTGCCTATTCAATAAACTGATCAAACAAAATTGGAAAAGTTGGCAGAAGACAGTAACTTAATCTTTGGTTGCAGGTATGTTTCATTTACCATTTTTTAAACCCCTAAACCCGAAAATTCAGGCTCCCTGTGTGGAGCCTAAGGTTGTAGCAACAAAAATAAACCCAAAAATGGTTGAGGTTTGATTGTAGAAACAAAGTTTCATGTGTTTAATTTTCCAGACATTAACATATATGTATACTAACAACCACTTCTTGACAGGTCTCATGTTCCTTAGCGCTATCTTAGGATTCCATTTTTACTTTGACAATGAGAGCAGTGCTGGTGACAGTAACCAGAAAGGGTTAGATTCTATGCATCAGCTTTGTGTGAGTCATGTTTTTAAGCTAAAACTTTTCAGTACTGCTACATTGAGTTTCTCGCAGGATTCTAAGAAGTGATGACGGTTCCTACTTAACTCCTCTCAGTTATGACAGTGTGAAAAAGATTGACTCAGTGACACTATCTGAGCTGAATTCTCATGACCTTAGTTCACCATCCAAAGTTAGACTCCATCTTAACAACATGCTCATGTTGTATTAAATCTGCCTCTAACTATCTCAAACAAATATAGGGTGCTGAGTTCCTATGTATTGGGGAAGTTACCAGCATTGAAACAGCAAATGAGTGGTGCTATGTCTCATGCTCCAAATTCTCGCGAAAACTGGGGTTCACATCCTTCATGTATGCGGCCTGCCATGATGAAAATGCGGTTGGAGTTTTAAGGGATATATGCTTTTGGGTTCATGTATGGACCAACCGCATTTTCATCATGGCAGGCCGCATACACGAAGGATGCGAACCCCAGTTTTCGCGAGAATTTGGAGCATGTATGGACCAAACTAAATGAAGCTAAGGAAATAAAAATTCACTTTTAACTTAATTAGAAATTCAAAATATTATAGATTATGACTAATGCAACTTAACTAAGAATTTAAAATATTATAAATTATGTTTACTAATGCAACTCCAACATTCTTTTTTCTTTCCACTATTTTTAAAACACCAATAAAATGTCATATCCATTATGTACGTAGAATATATTATGTACGTAGAATATAAGAGTTTTTCGCTTTATAAAAAAAGCATGATCGGTCAATGTTAGATTCTTTGGAAGAGAAACTAAAAAAAATCTAGATGGTCAGTAGTTGGAAGCGCATAAAATAATCAGTCCATGAAATTAGAGTCAGTATACTTGACTGTTACTTAACAAATTATAACAACAGATTTGTATTTTATAATTTGAGCACAATACGTATTTTCATAGTTTCGATTTTCTGTTTCATCATTTATAATAAATAAAGTTAAACTATATCTTTTAAAAAATTACGAAGATTAGAATTCAAGCTATAAAAATGTGAATTGCTAATTTTGGACTATGGCAAACAAACCAAAATAACATGAGGCATTAAAGAGATGTAATTTTTCAAAAGAATTTCATGTGTCCTCTCCACAATAATTTATACTTAAAAACATATGACATACTAACAACTATGACAAGATATAATTAATTATCATTTAAAAAAAAAAAGAAATTAATTTCTTTTTCTAAAGTACCACATGTGACAGTTCAATTTTTTAGAACCCCAACAACATCAAACTAATACTAATGCATCAAACTAAATTTACAATGTGATCTTAGAAAAAATTTAATTTATCATGTTCGATTTAAAGCAATTTTGCAAATGTTCTATAAAATTGAAATATATTTTAGTAAAAATAGTTTTGTTGTAAACACATTCGCCCGTAGGCCGGACCAACCCCTAGTCTTATTATATAAACAAGAGTTTTATTCCTTCTTGTGATACCATATCACTAATTTGAATGTTCACAATGCGGCACGTGGATCCTAAGTCCTAAGTATGTGTTTTGGTGCAGTTTGAGTTTTATTATTACTAGGAAACAACCCCGCGCGTAAACGCGCGGGAAAATAAAATTTTTCTTCTAATTTTGTTTTAATTTATTTAATTTATATTAATTATTTAAATAATTTTAAATTGTAATGTAGTAATTAATATTCTTAGAAAAATAACAATTTTTCTAGTAGAATACATATATAATAAAAGAACAGTTTATAAATAGCTTGTATGAAAATGAGAAAATATTATGTTATTTTTATGAGAAAAATAAAAGTGTGGTGTAGTATTCCAATATTAAGTAACACAATTTTTTTTAGTGATTTTTAATTTTTATTTTGTTTGTAGCGTTTTATTTATTGAATTGCTTCTTTTATTGCATTTATATCGTCATTTACTTTGTTTTAAATCTTATTGTTTTGCTGCTTTTTAATTTCCATAAAAAACTTATTTACTACACTTCCTAAAGTCTCCTCATCACTCCTGCTTATTACAAACTGTTAAAATTCAATGTTAATTTTGTAATATTGTTATTGTCTTTTATAGATAGATACTAAAATTGAGTAAAACAATTATTATTTCGATGCATAAAGTGTTTCAAATCTATTGTACCGTTTTAATATTGATTGGGTTGTATGTAATTCTTGAAATTGTAAATCCAGTTGAAGTTGATTTATACTTAAAAGATGTGACTTTATCATTAAATTTTCTTATCACTTGAATATTGTTTGATTATTCATGCATTTAGGAATTTATACATACATAGTCTTTATTTATACACTATAGTTTAATAATAATTATAAGTAATACACTTACTTGAAATTTAATCAAGTCACTTGCAGTTTAATCATTATCCTAATTATGTCTTGTTGAAATAATATTATATTTGAATCATCTTCGAGAATAATTTTAACATTATATCTACTTTAATATGACAATGGATTATTGAATAATCAGTTATCTAAGTTTAAAAAGAACTTTCGTCGATTTTAGTTCTCTTAAGTTGCTAACAATGTCTGGTCTTATACATTTTTTTGCAAATAAGTTCCAACTCATTTTTAATAGTTTCCTTAAAAAAAATTCATGATTATAAGATACTAGTGGTCCGTCCGCGCTGCGCGCGGATTATCGGATATTTGTATTATTTAAAATTTTTAAATTATTTCTTGGTTTGTAATGTAATATTTTTATTGTGTTTTGTTTATGAGAATGGTCTATTATGATATCAATGTGATGGCATTAGGGTTAAATGGTGGACATTTGGAAATTATTTTAAAATTCTTGAGTCATAAATGTTATTTTTTTGTTTGACAAATTTTATTTTTTTCAGGATCAAAGATAATAGCTATGAGAATATTTTTCATAAAAATTTATTTGAAAACAAAGTCTAACAATTTATTCTAAAAGAAAAATTAAACATAACCTTTGGAAGAAATTGAAGAGAAACATAAATGTTCAACTTACACTGAGAAACAAAACAAATAAATCAAAAGTGGAAGGAGTATGTCATCATGTTAATGGTAAGCACGTTTCCCGTATAGGCCTTCTTTTAGTTAAGGTTATCACTGAACCCCATTATCCTTTTGTAGAACTCGGTTACCAAAAAGAAGTGGAAACAGTTGGAGCAAACCGTGATCTCCGTCCCCTGTTGAGGATGGCAGTTCTGGGGTGGCAAAATCTTCTTTAGTGAGGTAAGATATATATTCTTCATGTGAAATTGGAGGTGCTCAAGAGATTGATGAAAAATCGCCATACAATCTTTTAGTACTGGAATACCTTGCTCATCAGTGAGTTTGTTAATGTTTTTAACCCCTAAGTCAGTTTCGCCGATAGCCATAAGGAGGACGCCGTAAACGTACCTTCCTCGGAGGTGACCACCATTTGAGGCAATGTGGATGTGATGTAGACCTAGGGAGTGATTTCGAGTTTCGAAGAATTCTAGCATGCCTTTAACATAGTGAGCGTCAACATTGTTCGCGTTGAGGTAGTTTTGCACCAACTTTTGTTACCGATGAGCTAGAGCAAGCTTCTTCACCAAAGGTGAGAGGTTGAGATCCTTTGCAACAAAGAAGTTCTCAGAACTGAAACTGAGGGTTTTGGATGTCATAATTGTGTTGAAGTAGTCGGTGGGGGGGGGGGGTCATAGCCTACTTTGGAAACAATTATGAGACGCATGTCTTCGGGCATGAATTCAAGGGTGAGGGTATTATGTTGTTTTTGATTCATGAAACTCATCGGAAAATTATCGAGGTTTTTTTTTTATTCTAACGCTGTCCTTATTAGTTTATTTGTGTTCTGCACTTGTTTATATAGGACGTTGGACACGGTGTTGATTGTAACGTCGTTTACGTTTTTAAATATAATTATTGGAAGCTATAATTTTGCGTTGAATTTCTTTGCGGTTTGATTGTTATTATTTATGTTGTACCGTTGCATGTATGCTGAGTGGTTTGATGTGTAATTTATGGTTATTAAAAATTAACCAACCGGAGTTCCTTATGATTTTGCTTGGTTTTAATATTTATAATATAATTTGAAAGGTAATTTATATGTGGGTATCGAATAAATCTTTTTTGGCTTTCTTGACATTAGATAAGTTTGTATTTGTTGCAAACGCCATAGATTTGTGGAATAATTTTAAAATTATTTTGAGGGTTTGATTTACCTTTTTAGATATTTATTATCATTATCTGAAATATCTAAATAGATGTGTCTGTAACATGGCATTGAACGCAAAAAAACTTTAAATTGCTTTAATTTTAGTATTATAGATGATTTATGCCATTATTTGTTGTGTTTCCGTTTTAACAACAAAAACTTTAAAAAAAAATCTGGGCCTCTACCACACAAAATAGCCAGCCCAACAACAACCACAAAACCGATAAACAGAAAACCAATTGAAACCAAAACGGGAGAAATAAATTTTGTTTGGTCTATTTGGTTTAGGTTATTGCTGACATGGCTTTTTTTGCCCCCCTCACAAATGCTGATGTGGATGCATGAGAAGGGAGAGAAGCCTACTTTATTGTATAAGATGTAATTCCATCTACTTCCTGAATTAATTTTTAAAAATATATATTTTAATTTGATGGTAAACTATTTTTCCTGTCAATTAATGTTACGCATATGATTATAAAATTTGTATATAATGATGAATATCTGGAACTGTGTAAAATCAAATGTTACTATCAAAATAGTTAATGATTTAGCTACTTCAAACAAATCTTCATAAATGAAATATCTATGTTATTTTGACAAAGTTATTATTTGTTTTCATTAAACTGCATTTGTTCTTTAATTGTACTGTAAAAATTCTTATAGACCACAAAATAGTGAATTATATTTATATATATATAGGTTTTAATTCTAACAGTATTTTATATTTAAAACTTACCTTGTTTTGAAAGATTGAATAGTACCCAAGTGATCATCTTCATATATTTTTGAGGTTGATGTTGTGTTTAAGTAAATATATCTTATTATTTTCATGTTTACACGATTTTTCTATATAAAGGAAGCGGAACCCACCTTCCATTTATTTTATTGTTAAAACATAATTTCCTTATCAATAGAAAATTTGATGTTTATCAAAACTTCAATATAATAATTTGCACTTTGCATCCTCTGTCAATAGATATTATTGTAATAATTTATACACGATTGAAACTATGTGCTATTATAAAACTGTGTGATAAGTAATAAAAATGAGAACTGGAAATATAGTAATAAATTTAATATCTAACTAATTTGAAGTTTGGGGGTAGTATGTGACAACAATAGTTTTTATTATGTTTTCTTCAACCACAAGACAAAGACTGGACAAAACACATTTATTTTATTTGCTATTTATAGAGAAATCTTATGCAACCCATTTCATCGTCTCACACCACAAGTTTGACAGCATGCTTTGACCAGAAGACACATAAAAAAAAATAACAAATTTCGATAATTTTCAAAAATGTTTTGAGTAGAAAGTATGACAGATTTTTTCAATATATATATACGAGTACACTTAGAATAAAGTTAGTGAATGTAATCGCATATTTTAGAAACAATGTTTAGATTTCAAACACTTTAAAGCATTGTTTATGAAAAGAGGTTGAATTTCAAAAGTTTATTTATTATATTTAATATATAATGATTACTTTTATTTATCATTGATGTGTTTAACTAATTCTTCTAGTTGGAGATCTAAGTTAATTCTTTTTTGTCTAGTATTCATATCTTTTGTAATTATCTTTTTTACAACAACAACACCAATAATATCTATCACATTATCTTTATAAATATAGAATATATACGTTCAAAAGTCCTATATGTTGATTTCCTTATTTTATTTTTTTAAAAATACCTTTTGTCTACAATTTCCATAAGTTGATCATAATCATTTTTTTTTTACAATTTATTAATACACTCTTCGCTAATATTTGAAATATTGTTGAATTTCAATTCAACCGTATAATAAAATTATGTTCTGAAATTTTCTAACTTTCTCCAGTCCTCCATTAAAATCATTGAATATAAATATATTACCCTATAAGATCTATACAAAATTGATGAATTATCGATTCTTGGTTGATCACATAATGGTCAATTCATATAATAGAAGACTATTAATGATATTATTTTATTATAAGTATATTCACTGAATAAATTGAAAAATTACATCCTATAGTAAGAAACTAAAACTTATAATTTCATTACCATTTTTTAAGATTCTTATTTCTCTTAGTCGAATTACTCTTTTTAAATTCCAGAAATTTGTATGTAGGGAGTTTGATGCCTTCCATATCTATGTCCTTTTAGTTTGTAAATCAATCGTCATTTTTTTTTCCTTTTATAAGGGAAAAATATTCAATGATTGTGTCTGTTAGTTTAGGAAAGTATCAACCCTTCATTTTGGATTTTATTTATTTTAAAAATACAATGGGAAAGTATATAAAAAAATGTATTCATTTAGACTTTTTTGTTGGGTTCTTATAAATATAAAATCTATTTTTAGTACTTAACTGGCATAAAGTTGTCAAAAGTTTAGGGATGTGTTTTCTTGCTCAAGGTTGTGTATTTTCATTTACAAAAATGCAATGCTTCATAATATTTTTAAAAAGGTTTTAAGTTGTGTGTTATTATTTTTAAAAAGGTGTCTTTTCATTAAAAATAAAATAGTAGTTAAGAATGTGGATCAAATTTAAATTATGATAAATAATTAATTAGTTACACATATTATTTTTTCAAATTAATACTAATAATTAACTGTAGATTGGTGTTTATATATTTGATTTGGTAAGATAATAGACATATATTAATAACCAGAGTTAGCAAATACTCCATCTGTTTCAGAATAATACATGTTTTAAGTTTTTCACACTTATTAAGAAAACATTTAAAACTTAGTTATTAAACATATTTTTTGTAATTTTATATTTCCTTTATTTTGAAACCAATAAATTTTTTTTAAAATGCAATAAATGGTTTTGGAATGTAAATTTTTTTATTATTAGTTGACAAAAAGTGCTTTGAAAATCTAAAAATATATTTTTTTTGAAACAAAGATTTTTCTAGAATATGTATCTTTTGGAGGGATTATCTTTCACCACAAATACAAACACTTTTTCACATATTTTTATTTTAAAAGTTAAAATAGTTATAAATAATCAAATGAGAAAAGTAACATCATTACAAATTTATGCAAATTAGGTTTGGAAAAGAGTTATCCTTAAACATGTTTAGTAATTTTATCATTTCTACTATTATAAGTAACAATAGTTATAGAAATGAAGAAGATGAAAAGACACAACAGTTTATTTTTTTTTTAAAGATACACACACCTTCTCAGTTTTTAGGCTTGTTTATTTTAATATAATTTATATTAATATTTTTAATTAAAAATCATTTGTTAATACAAGAATATTTAAGTTTGAAATAAGAAGACAAGCAATAATAATAATATTTAAATAATTTTTAACAAAATAGTTATCTTTTATAAATTTCAAAATTCTTTAACAAATCTTTCACATTAGATATAAAAATAAGCCAAATCACCAAATTATTTTGTTACGTAAATATAAGCAACTTGAATCAATTTTGTTGTTTGTTCTTTATGATATTGACCCAGTTTTCAGTTGAGACATTAGTTTGCTGTTTTTTTTTTTATTACTATAAGTTTTGATTTAGTCAAATTATTTAAGAGCATTCTATTGATGATAATGTGCCTTATCGTATTAAGAAATGCAAATTTAATTAAGGTGTAATGAATATGTAATAGGATTTGTTTTTCATCCAATAAATTGCTTTAGTTACAAAATGTCTTAATCTTTTTCTTTTCATAGTACCATGATATATCTCAGCAATGCATTGGTATTTTATAGACGTTATATGTCTAAAGATGTCTTTAATTCTTAAATTGTGTATCAGCAATGCATTGGTATTTTATAGACGTTATATGTCTAAAGATGTCTTTAATTCTTAAATTGTGTTGGTCTTTTAGGATTTATCTTCTTAGCTAACTGTAATAAAATTGTGTCCCTTCATAGTAGCAAATTTCATAACTTTTGATTGTCCTTTTTATATTACCAAAAATTGCACCCGTCACAAAAAAATCAACCGCATGCAAATCAATCAATTGATACATTATTTATGCACACACATTTAAGTTAAATTCCAGAAAACATGAGCAGAATATTTAACAACTTAGAATCTGTCAACATATATGCAGAATCTATTTAAGCAGATCAGATCAAAAGTCAAATTTATTTCTTGTTAGCAATCCCATGATCGTATTGTTTAATAAAAAGTTAAGTATAATTTTGGTTATTGTGTGTGGTTACTTTTGTTGTATTATGGGACACATACAATCTTTTATTTCACTTGGTCCTTCCTCTTCGTTTCTCTAATCCTCCAAAGTCATTAAATAACCATTGATCAAACTCACCGTATTGGCTCCAGTGGTCACTAATAGTGTGGTGGTTGACTTCGGTTCAGAAATAAGTATAATCTTCATATGAGGGTGAGAGCGATCAGAATTAAGTTTTCATGTTTTAGAAAAAGTTTCATATCTAGGCTAACCGATCATCACCTTCCGGGACGCTGACGGTGACCCTCCTGCAGCGTTGACTCGGCCGCGTTTTTGAAAACTTGTTCCCATAACTAAAAATGTAATGGGTAAAAATAACAATGGCAAAGGAAAACGATAAAAAAAAAATATAAATTGTTAAGAAATTTTATTAAGGGTTGCGTCATTTGGTGTTTCAAAAAGAAAGATTGTGTTCTTTGAGAAGTAGATGATTCAAAACTGACGCATTAGGAGACACGCCGTTTAGATTATAAACTGATGATCTCATACCTATAAACCAAACTAAAACTTGACCATTAGATTGCCAAAGGAAACAATCTCTACTTTTATATTTAAGCTTTATTTTCCTATAAAAAAATGATGACATCAACAAAGATAAGAAATAGGTTTGCTATATATGCATTGAACATGTGTGTGTCTACCAAAAATCTAATGGCGCCAATAAAAGTGAGTTAAAACCAATAGTTTCCGCGTGTATTTATATGGGTATCATTAGAAAAAAAAATTAATTTGAATATCAAGTTTCTGTAGTTTGTTTTTGTAATGTTTATCAGCAGAATCAACTTAATAAACATTACATTTTGTAGGATTGATTGGTTTGCGTGATATGTTGTGTCACAACAATAAAAGGAGAGCCTTAAAAAGGATAAAGTAATCTTCAAATCTCTTTTCCCAAGTTTCTACTTGTCAATACATGAAGCTCATAAATAATCTAGCATTATTCAGAAACCAGAATCATACTTTATTGGTGACTGCAAAATTATTTTTAGGTTGAACAATGAAGGCAAAGAATAAAGAAAATTTTCTAAGAAACACTGTTGATGTTTATAATCTATATATAACATTCTCAAAAGGTACATCCTTAAGTTTTTATAAGAGTCATGTTGTTTGAGAGACATCTTTTTACTTAAGAGTTGCAAGAAAAATAATTTTGTTATAAGAAGCAAAAAAAAAATTAGAAAAACATTAGATGGAAAAATAATAAAATTAGGACTTTCGAAAAAAAAAATTCAAAAATACAGGAATTAAACATATAATGAAGGGTCATGTTGTTTGAAAACATCCCTTTACAGAAGAATTGCAACAAACATAAGTCGGTTATAAAGAAAAAACATATTAGAACCATTAGATGGAAAATAAAAAAAAATAAGGACAATTATGCTAACAACTCTTCACACATAATGAAGGGTCATGTTGTTTGCAAGACATCTCTTTACAAAAGAGTTGAAACATACATAAGTCGGTTATAAATTAATAAACATATTAGAACTATTAGATAAAAAATAAAAAAATTAGGACCATCAAATGAAAAACACAACAATTAAACATATAATGAAAGGATGTGTTAGATTAATAAATAACTTAATTATGTTTCTTACTAATAAAGAGATGTGTTCTTTTAATAGATGAAAAGTTATGATTGAGGGTGTTTTACATCCATTATATCATAAATACAAAAGAATTCTAACCATTGGATTGATTTTTTTCTATAAAAAAAAGAATGATGCATAAGTGAACAGAAAAAGGTTTGCTATTATATATAGATTAAATTAAATATATTTAACATAAACAAAATATCTAGATTAAATGTCCTAAACCATATAGACATCAAACCAACAAACCGGCAACACTATATATACTATCACCGGTTCAAAATTCAGATCTTGGATATGAAATCTAATTGCGTGAAACATTATTATTAACTTCATATATTCAGTTTGCACAGAATTATATTTCCTTTCTTAGTGTAAAAATCCATGAAGTCACAACTCTTAAGTGGAGATTATTGGTTCTAGTATTTATAGATTCAGAAATCCTTCTTGGATTTTGAAGTTTTTGACAAATCCACACATTTTAGAATCAAATAAGTAGATTTTAGAATCAATGAAATAGATTTTAAAATCAAAATAATTGAATTCTTATAAATCTGTCAAATGGATTTGTGATAAGCTTAAATTTGTAACAAAATAATATATATATATATATATATATATAAAACTACAACATATGTTTTATCATTTTCTATATCATATGTTATTATGGTAACATAAAATTCATCACATATTTGTTGTTATTGCCATTTTCACTTGATTGACATGTTTTCTTTGTTGATCTTCAGTTCCAAGAATTTCTTTACCCTTGTTATTAACTTCCTTAAAATCTTCGTCATCAGAACTTTTTTATTCAGAAAAATTATCGGTTCGTTAGAACTTTCGAAGAAACCTACGTAAACCAGCCCACACAAATATTCTATTCGTTTGTATCTTGTAAGGAAAAGGGGATGCACATTTAAAAATTAAAAATTGAGATTTATATATACCAAAAATTCTTTCGATAACATTCTTCAGAAAAACATGATGATGGTTAAACAGCTCTTTTCATTTTATGGAATAGAATCTTCAGAAAACTCGTGTAGACCAAAATTTTTATGAGAAATTTTTTTTGGTAAATTTTTATATTAACGTCTGCGTATACGTAAAGCTAGGCTAGAGATAGTTGGTTAATACAATTATATGTTGTACTACTACGTACACGTTAAGATAACATAGAGATGGTGAAACATGATGGTTGTCTGAGACTCTCATATTAGTATTTTCTTATAGTTATTAGGGAAACATATACAATATGTACGTAAAAATTGGACCAGAAATCCACTCAAATCTAATTTTAAATCAAATCCTTAAGCAAATCATTATTATTGAATAACACCTGATTTTAAAATCTTTTTTAAAATCATAAAACCAATAACAGTGAATTTGAATATAGATTTTAAAATCATAGAACCAATAACAATGAATTTGAATATAAATTTTAAAATCATAGAACCAATAACACTATATTTGATTTGTATTTTCAAATCCACTAAAATATATAAACCAGTAACACCCTTTAATGGTGACTTTTCACAGTATTACGGCAGAAACCGACACCGAAACTATACGTGTTTGTACACATGTTAAATAAAATTTCAGAAAACAACCTTTTCAAAAAAAGTTCCAGAAAATGACATACTTTTTGCATGAATGACATTGATCACTTAATAAAAGAACATAGTTGGGTTATATCTACGAACCTTCCCACCAATCAACACAAACCAGTTATTTAATTCCTTTTTAAAGATTTTGATAGTGGTGATATAGAGTACCGTAATCATTTCTGGAATCATAATCTAAGCACCCTTTCAAACAAATCACTTTACACAAACTTCATGAACGCACCCCTTACGTTGTTAAATTGACTTTTAATTTCTTTCAGACATGCACTGTATGTGATTTTTCTTAAATCCCATTTTTTAATTGTGAGTTTCTACCAAAAAATCTAACCGCATGCATGCGATCACATTGCCAACGTAACGTACGGTTATGAATCGCACTTTAACTATATATTTTCAAGCCGCTATTGTTTCTGCTATGGCTTCTCTTAATCACTTAATGATATGTAAACACAGTACCATCATTTTCCCAGACTGTCTTTTCGTTAAGAAAAATAGTGACTGACACATATTATTAAACAGTCGTGTTCGTTCTCAGACTTGATCGAATGTTCTATAATGATATGACGTTTACTATGCCGTCCAACTTACGAGAACTTACGTCTACTATAATGTGACGGTGACTTCGCCAGAAGAGTGAAGAAACGGGCGAGGGATATGAGAAATGGAGAGGAAGATGATGAGGCGAGACTACGTTGAAACGGCCGAGGGATATGAGAAATGGAGACGAAGATGATGAGGCGGAGACTACACAAAAGACGAATCCGCAGAAGACAAAATCGTAAGGGCGGAGGGAGTGTCGTTTAAAATTGTTTTTTACCTTTTCAAACTGGAACTTGTTTGCTATATATAGAGACCAAAGGTTATGTACAAGAGACATGACTCTTAATTTAAGAGACATGACTTTTAATCTAAGGGACATGACTATTCTCTTAACAAATACAACCCTTCATCTGTAACTAATTTAACACAAATAAACATTACTAATGTGATGGTCAATTATAGATCTTTTCAAGGGGTGCAATGGTTTAATTGTCGGAAGTTGTTCGTTCGGGAGACAAAAGGTGTTGGTTCGGGAACACAAAACAAGTCTTTTACTTATATATAACATGACATCATTTTTTTAAAGGATAACAAATCATGTTCGTTAGATTGAAAAATGAATCAAACTCAACCGTCAGATCTAAATTTTATTTTCCTATAAAAAATTGATGATGTCATAGATGAACAAAAACAGGTTTGCTATTATATATAGATTGATCAGGCTTTGTCTAATAAAGATTTTATGTACTATATTGGGCACTTTAGATCTATTTACTAAGCCCAGTATTACTTTGTAAGTTAACTCACTTTTCTTCTCTCCCTTAATGACCTAGCCTCCTTCATGTCGTTAAATATTATGTCCAATGACTTTGCAGTCATGACGGTAACGATTGTCGATTTGATTCAATGAACAAAATTAATGTTGTCATCAAGATGAACACTTAACCCATGACGTCTCATCAATACACCTCTCAACTTCATGCTTGCGGATCTGAACCTATAAATAAGCCTTTGGAGCTGTGAAGATCATCACATCACTTTATTCTAAATCATTGTAATCATCAAAATCCCATCGATCCGGAATGGCAACCTCTTCCAATCTGCTAGCGGCTTTGAAGACATGATGTTTTAACACCAACGTCGAATTTCAGTGTCGACATGCTCCTCTTCCACGAGAAGGTAATGCCGGTGACGGGAAACCTTTCTTATTAAAGCGTTCAGACATCTGCATTTTCAAACTCAGAGTAAAATCACATCTTATTTTCTACTTTGATTTCAAAAAAATTAGTCGACCAGTTCGTTACATTAATACCTGAAATAAAAGCGTGCAGTATAAAGGATGAAGATCATGCCATCAAAGGCCATGAAATGTCAAGGATTCTGACACCACCACAGTGGTCGGCACCATCCGGACTGAATCGGGTAACCGATGACAGTCAAAGGAGTGACGTCAAGAAGAGGAAAGTGGCTACGAACTTCGCGGAAAGGCTCTGTATAAAGACCACTTGGTCGTTTCACAAAAAAAAAGACCACTTGGTCAGCTCCTCCGCATCAAAAGATTGAGTAGGCGGCGGTTCTTCGTCTCTCGCCGCGAATCCCTATGATCATTCCACCTCCTTTGCCATTTAATGATCAATTTAATATGTATATCAAGAAAATTGGTATTTTTTTTGTTTGATCAAACGAAAATTGGTATTTATGTTTTGTGATTGTGAAGGGATAAAATAACGTGACGTGAGTTGTTTTTTGAAGAAAAAAAAGAGGAAGGTAGTTTGTGCATAGAGTGAATTCTTTGTAAAGAATATATTAGTTTTGTGGAAGAGAACAAATAACGATGTATATAGTTAGGTGAAATGAGATTGTGCCAAACGCAAAAGAGGCCAGACGAACAAAATTCATAATAGCTAGGTCCAGAATAAATAAAGTTACAGAGATGACCGGTCCAACGAGAATAGAAGGTCTTTTATTTGAAATGAGGCTTAATAGGCTGAAAAAGATTTACGTCCTGTGTTTAGAAAACCACTCTGTTTTGTGATTATGGAGGAGTGAAGGAAGGTTTGTTCATGTTGCCTACATATTATAAAACTATGTGATAATCCGCGCATGGGAGTGAGTTAATTAAATAAAATTAATCAATACGCATTATCTTTTGATTTTTTAAACTTATTTTCTGTCCAATCAGATTAGGCAAACTATCTTCATATCAATAGCTGATTCCGAAATACTCCATGATTTGCCTTTACAAAAATCATTCAATGAAAATTTGTAAATCCCTCCTTGTTTTACTTTCTAAATATAAATTTGTGACATGTTCTTCCTAAAATAAAAGATTGTAGACATAGTCAACCTTTATTTATATAAAACTCTATAATACCCGGAAAATACATAAAGCTTTTAAAAAATTAAATCAATATGCATTATGACTTGATATCGAACCGGAAATTGTCCAACCATATTTATGCAATATCTTCATATCATTAGTTGATGCGGGTTATGTTAGGTTACTATGAATTAGACTTGTAAATATGCTTTGAATATTGCTATATAAATATGGAAAGAAGTAATTCGACTTTCTCTTTGCGAAATTAACACTACAAAGAAAATTCATGAATACATGCATCTAATTGTTCTTTTATCATTTATGAAAATTAAAAAATTTATACAAAAGCATGGTCCTTAATTTATGTGATTGGTTATTTCTTTCCAAGTATTTTAAAACTTAGAAGATCAATCACAAAAAAAGAGGATTACCATAATCAAAATCTTCTTCTAAATTGAATACACAATATGTAAAGTCATGAAGATAAAACCACATATGATGAATTGGTACCAATAGTTTATCTCATTTTTCTTATTTCGTTGGGATTTTAATGCATTTCAGCTTATTATAAAAATGTTAATAATATTGTTAGTTAATAAGTAATTATACTTGTAAATATGCTTCAAATATTGTTATAGAAATTTGGAAAGAAGTAATTCGACTTTCTCTCTGCGAAATTAACACTACAAAGAAAATTCATGAATCATGCATCTAATTGTTCTTTTACCATTTATGAAAATTGAAAAAAGTTATACAAAAGCATCTATATTATTAAAGTTGAAGTACACAATGAAGTTGTTTGGAAACTAGAATAGTAGACTAAATGAATATGTGTTTAGAAACATGGATAGCAGTAAAACAATAATACTTGCTTAATTTAAATGATTTTTTTACAGATTTTCTTTCTATTTTAATTAATTCTAACAGTTTCATTTATTATCTTTACTAAATAAACTGATAGCATTTATTACAGAATTACAAAACAAAATGTATTCGTTTTCAATTTTTTATTTTTTATTTTACATTCATTTTCACTTTTTAACTATTCATTAATTATATTTACTATAATATTTCGACAACATTTATTTTACATATTAACTATAATAATTTGACATATTTGAATGAAATGACTCTATATGTGACAATAATTAAAATGGTTAACACTTTTTTTTATTTATTTACATAATCAGTTAGACATAGACATTCGAATACCTGTTCAGCTACGAGTTATCTATTTTGGATATTATATTTTTTTGAGTTTTGAAACTAGAATTCATTCGGTATTATAATTTTTCATGTGGATATTTCAAATCGGCTTTCACAAATTGGCTTTCACATGTACCAAACGTAACAATATTAACCGATTTAGTTTGGGTATTTTGAATTCAAACTAAACTTAACCTAAAAATAACTAAATAACTAAAACTAACCATATTACCATATTTGATTCGGTTTGATTCTAATGTATAGAAACCTAAAAATATTCAAATATTCATACAATTAATTATATTATGATACATATAAAATATCTAATACTAATCATGAAAGAAAAAAAATCAATTTATAAAAATATTTCAAATCGGGTATTCACAAGTCAAGAAGAATTCAGTTTTAATAATTAGAAAGTTACAAATATCCAAAAACTAAAGAATATGAAGCTGATTTGGATATTTGTACCAAAAAGTAACAATATTAACCGATTCAGTTAAGGTATTTTGAATTCAAACTAAATTTAACCTAAAATAATCAAATAACCAAAACTAACCATGGGGATGATTGTTGAACTGTAGCTGTAAAAATTTTACTGTAGAAATTAGTTTGTATTTTTTGATTTAGCTGTAAAAGATGTAGCTTTAAAATTTATTGCTCCATCAACATAATTTCTACAGCAAAAAAGATGTGGCTTTAGAAAATAAGGATTTTACAACCATTTTTTTAGTTTTTGGCTGTAGTTTTAAAAAATAAGATAAAGTATGATTGGTGATTTAAATGTTGTAGATAAAAATTAAAGCTAAAGTCATCACTTACAACCCAACTAATCACCCCTCATATTACTGTACTTGATCTGTATTTGATTCTGATTTATAGAAACCTAAAAATATTTATATAATTAATTATATTATGATACATATAAGATATCTAATACTAATTATGTAAGAAAAAAATATTAATTCATAAAAAAGTAAAAATTAACACCCGCACAGGTGTGCGAGTCAATCTCTAGTTATTGGTTATTTCTTTCCAAATATTTTAAAAATTAGAATATCAATCACAAAAAGAGGATTACCATAATTAAAAGCTTCTTCTAAATTGAATACACAATATGTAAAGTCATGAAGATGAAACCACATATGATGAATTGGTGCCAATAAATTATCTCATTTTCCTTATTTCGTTGGGATTTTAATGCATTTCAGTTTATTATAAAAATGTTAACAATATTGTTAGTTAATAATATTTCATGAATAAAATCTAATATGGTCGAAATATAACAGGGATAGCCCATTTAATAGAATTTATAAATTTTACTACCTATGTTTCATTAAGATATATTTTTAGTTATTTTTATACATATTAAATAAAAATACACTTTTTTAAAGATTACAATTTCGTATCAAATAATGCGTTGGAAATCGCTTAATGTATTATTTTAGAAACCGGTTGAAAATTATAATCTCATTTTTAATAGTATGTTTATATAAACACCATTCGAGTGATATAATATATGTAAATCGGTTTTAAAATGATATAAAATACGTTACCAAATAACCGATTTCTTACTTCGTCTATATTGAGAGTGCATGTTACCAAGACATACTATTAAAACATTATGCTAAGATACAACTAATGAATAATGACAAGGAATGTAATAAATCTAATAAGGAGAGGGTTTTTATTTAAAGAACCTAAGAAGGAATATGGTGTAGCCACGTAGGAAATGGCATTTTATATAATAACACATGAATATAAGGTTAGTCTAAAAAAATGTTTCTCTTTTAATAATAAAGGGATATTTTATATTATTTATCTTAAGTAATTAACTATTATTTTTTTGCACCATTTAAATTAGAAATTTTTAAAGATGTATTAAAGAGAAAGTGATACTAAATCTTAAGAAATAAACATATAAAAAATTATTCATCTTCCCATGAACACAATCAACTGTCTTTTTAAAATTCAATGTACTTACTATCAAATTTAAAATATAACAAATCTCTATAATAAAGTGAAACAAATACATTTTCACGTATTTTTATGATAAAAATATAATTTTCTTTCACAAAAAATATAATTTTAAGAATAGTAAAATAAGTAGTAAAAATTGAGATTAATGTTAGTTTAAAATTTTAATGACAAGAAATTATATATAGATATATATATATATATATTTATATTATTTTCTTCATTGAGATTTGAATTTTGCTATAATGTTACAGTAGAATGTCATACACATAAACATCTTTCATTCTCATTCAACAACAAAAAAATAATCATAAAAGCAACTAAAATAGGAAATCTCAAGTCTCAACCCACCTAATTATCACATCACAGTTATCATTCTCCACTAATCTTAAAAAACATGAATCAATAATTAAATAATTACCAAACTTATCATATAAACCAAACAAATGAAGATTTATATAATATTACATTTACCTATGGTAAAACAAATTTCTTAATTTTACTGCCATTTACGTGAACTAACCATTAAAGCCAACGTATGAGATTGAGTAATAAAATATTTACTTAATCTATACAAAATTAATATTTAGAAGAAAAAAATTTGGACACTGCAACAAAACCCCAAAAAGGATTAAAACATCCTCGCATGAAAGTATTTTTATACTATAGTTTTGCTATACACATGAATACATGAAGAATACATGAAATTTATGGAAATCCATGAACAACAAACCGACATGTCTGGAGCTGAAAAAATGCTAAAGATAGATCAAATGTTTCTTATGTGACGTCCCTATATTTAAAAAAGTGTGTTATGGAACTAATGTGATCTTTATAATGCCACCAAGAATAAATCAACTCAATGATCTGGAAAATCAATACAATGATTGTTATCACTATTCAGTTTTCACACTTTCAAGTTTCAATATTTTCTTATTTTTAATTAGCTTTGTTTTACTACATTATTTGCATGTTTTGTTTTACTACATTCTTTGCATTCAATATAAAATTCTATTTTTATTAAAAAAATGCAACTTCAACTAATTACCATTTCCACTCTAATAGCATGCCCAAAAACTACGAGTTCAACAAACAATAATTACCCTTATAACATACACAAAAATTACCTATAATCCAATCTTTCCGAACCTAAAATACTGCAAACCACAAATAACACACCAAAAGTAGGATTGTTTTTTTTTTTAAAAGGAATCAACATGAGGACCATTTGAAACCCCCACAGTATATATATATATATATATATTGGTCAAAAAATCCTCACAGTATATTAATGCCATAACTTTTTAATATAGAAATAACTATTGTAAATAAGTGAAATACATCTCATCACATATAGTTTATTTTCACCTAAAATTTTCAAAGACAAAAAAACATTATCATACACATCACTTGCAAATACAAACCTAAAATACAAACCACAAAGTCATATAAAATATAATAATTTGGATTACAACTAATAATATATCCCACCCATAAGACGTGCCGGCTCTATTTTAGAATATATCAACATGAAGACTTGGTTATTATCCATTTAACATAAACAAACAGGCTTAAATTGGATGTGCTTTGTGGATCTCCGGGCTCACATGGCCTTTTTAGTTGGAAACCAAACATAAATCTAAGTTTATTATATTTTTTAATTACGTAACTATAATTGGGATTCCACAATTTCCTTGAAAAAAATTCAATCATGTGTTTAAATAATTAGTTTACTTCACCTTCCACACGTATATATAGTAGAAATTCTTTGAATTAATACTCGATAAATTAATAAATATAATAAAATAATATGAGTCTGTTTATTTTAATGTCAAAAAAAGTTAATAAATTTCTTCAATTTCAAATTGAATCGACTTAAAGGCATAAAACAATAAAATAATAAATAATATTTTCAGAAATATTATGTAGCAGTATATTCCCATTAAAAATCATATCTATGTATAAATTAATAATGTGTATATACACTTTATATACGTACAAACTAACTGTTGTGTTGTTAGTTTTATATTCACAATAGAATTATCTTTATATTTTCTTTTAATATTTTATATATTTTAATAAGATTTAGTAAAATTATATCTAAAACATGTATTTAATTCTGTGAAACATATTTTATATAAACCAAATAATACAAATAATTAATAAAATAGAATTTCAAAATGTCAATTAATGTATATACAATAAAATCAAATATATATTTTACTTTAAGAAAATATATTTTAGAACAGAAAAATCTAAAAAATGCATTTTTTGTAAATTAATAATTTTATAAATTAATTAAATACCAAAGCTCCAACTTTTTTAATTTATAGAACATTTACTGGATGTAAAGATAATAAAATAGTTCAAAACATTAACATTATTCTCTCTGTTTCAAAATAATCAGTGTTTTGAAACTCGACCCAGATCCACAGCCGAACCTGTAAACTCGGTGATTAAGTTTGTAATCTGGTTTGCGTTTTAGGGAAAACTCATCATTTTAAAAATCCGGTAAAATCCACAAAAACCCGTTCTAACCTCCTACCCAACTATATGTTGAACCCATGGTTGAATTAATACGTAACTTTTGGTTAGGTTTTTCTTGGATTTTTTTTTCAGTTACACAATTAGACTATGCTTTGTATTCTAATTAAAAAGCTAGGTTTTTAGTTTTGTTAAAAAAAAAATCATATGATCATATGGATTAAGAATATATTAACAAAACTAGTTGATGTGATTTGGCATTTGTTTATTTATGTTACTGATAGATTATAACAATTTTATGTTTTATTTTTTACTTATTTTAGATTTAAATTTTAATTTATTATTCATATTAAACATTTATTATTCATATACTAAAATATTTTAAGTTATAGTTTTATTATAATATGTTATAACTATTAACTTGTTATTAAAATTCTTAAATAATTTAATATTATGTATATTTTGCAAGTGAAATGAAAATAAAAAAAAAACAAAGAAAACTAAAGTTAAGTAATTTCCAAATGTTTTTTAAAACATAAAATATTTCTTATATTTTCCAGTAGTTAATATATTTGGAGGCATTTCACTTTTACCTTACATTTGGTACCATTATTCATGTTTATTTTCTCTAAACGGATATTTTCAAAAACACCTAAGTTTGAGATTTCATTAAATAGGCAAAAGACATTTATATATTTGATTTATAAATATAAATAATTATTTAAATACATAAAAGTAATTTATAGATTCAGAATTATAACTTTTCAAATTCAGAAATTTTTTTTGAACCTTTTTTCAATTTTGAGTTTTTTCCAGATTTTCTTTTTCAAATTCAAAAATACTTTTGAAACTATTTTTAACATTTATAATTTATTTTTAAGTATTTATTTAATTTTTTTATCGAAATTCTAAACCTTACCATCCTAAGTTTCACCTCTCAAATCTAAACACTAAGTCTAGATTAGTGAACCCTAGGGTTATAAATGTTTATTTACTCTCTTACAACTAAGGATAAATGTGATTAACGTAAAGATGAAAAAAATATTACTAGTGCTAGTTCAGGAAATTTCCCAATATATTATTACTAGATATTTTACCAGCAAATGCGAGCGTGTTTTTCTTACGAATAACTATTAGTTTATGTTTTACTAATTTAAACACCAGTATTGTAAATTATTATATATGTTTTCAAAAAGTTTAAATCAAACACCAAATCAATTACAAATGACCACACTCACATCAAAAATATTTTAGAAAATATATTTGGATTTTTTTTAAAGTGACTCAAAACTCCAAGTAAAACACAAAACTGACTTTTTGTTTTTTGGGGATGTCATTTGCCATATCCATCTCAGAAGTTCTGATTATTCACGAAATGTCATTTTTTGAAAAATGAGTATTTTACTCTCTCATCCTCATCTTCATCAATTAATCACAAAAATGTCACTGCCATCAATTCACCCAACAACCATGAACAACCAAAATGAAGCTCTTAATGCATATAAAAAATAAAATTTACTCATTCATTCTTATATATTTTCCCTAAAAACTACATTTCTCTCGTTTTCTAGCAATATTAGTCCAAAAAACTAAGCATTTTGTTTAAAAAAAAATTAAGGGTCATATAGCCAATCAAGCTCACGATTTCTAGTCATTAACGATTGAGTAGCTGTTATGGTGAATTTGTGTGTTATTGGAGAACTAAGCAAGTTCTCTCAGGGGTTGAAGGTATGAATTGTTTTTTTTCCCAGATTAGTTCGCTACAAGACTTACATGTAAGTCTTCGTAAATATTTTTCAGTCGAGCAGACTTTCACGTAAGTCTTCTGGTCAAAGAATATGTTAGTTTTACAATTGACTTTCTGTGTGTTTTTAGAGAAAAATGTGGTCGAAGTTTTCCAATTTTCTTTGTTGGCAGAAACAAATCGTTACCTGAAAGTATTCTCGGATAAACAGGTTGGTTTGCATTTGACCAATCTGTGTCAGAAAATTGACTTTCTACAAAAGACTTACTGGAAATGTTCTCAACCTTTACATTAAGTCTACTTGTTATTGCTGGAAGTCTGCGTAGGTTACTTTTGCAATTGACAATATAAACTAAAGACATATAATTAAATTGGGAGACTTTCAGGTAAGTATTCCGCCTGAAGACTTACCCGGAAGTCTTTTAGATTTTTTTTCCGTGAATCTGGTCGAACCTAAGGTAATCAAAGAAGAGTTACCTGTAAGTCTTTTAACGGAAGACTTACTTGAAAATCTTCTCAACAAAAGTCAAATATAGTCAATTGAAAAAGTAACCTATACAGACCTACAACGATAGCGAATATACTTAAAGTAAAGGTTGAGAAGACTGTAGGTAAGTCTTTCGTAGAAAATCCAATTTTTGACACAAATTGGTCAATTGGAAAACTAACATATTTATCCGAGAAGACTTCCAGGTAAATCCTCTCAGGTATTTCCAAGAACTTTTGTATTACAAAAGTAAGGCAATATTTATAATGGACCTTCACTTAGAAATGCAATTCTAGCACCCTTAACATTATCAACCGAAAATCCCAACACTCGTCTTTCACTAACCATTCTCCGTAGACTACAGTTAACTTATGCATCATCTGCAAAAATAAAGCTAGATAATATTAGCAAAAATAGAACATCAAGGTCAA
Organism: Eruca vesicaria subsp. sativa; assembly: GCA_932364175.1. NCBI lineage: Eukaryota > Viridiplantae > Streptophyta > Magnoliopsida > Brassicales > Brassicaceae > Eruca > Eruca vesicaria. The sequence continues at coordinate 97,036 of CAKOAT010385154.1, forward strand.
AAATTAAAATTAACCCGATAGAAGACTTCCTTCGCAAATTTTCAATCGCAAAAATGACCTAAATGGAAGATTTACCTGGAAGTCTTCCGCCATAAGACTTACCTGAAAGTCTTCTCCGGGAAGACTCCCAGGTAAGTCTTCTACGACAATGTATGATAAACTTTCATTTTCTTTAAATTTAAAATGATTGTTAAGATTTTATTGGTAATTCATGTGTTTTATACAATATTTGGGGTCCTGAATGAAATTCATAACCTAATTGTTGATAATTTAGAGGTTATCAAATATGTTAATTAATGTTTCTAGGGAAGTCTTCTATCGGGTTAATTTTCGTTTTTGACCTTGATGTTCTATCTTTGTTAATATTCTCTAATTTTATTTTTGTAGATGATGTGTAAGTTAACTGTAGTCTACGGAGAATGGTTAGTGAAAAATGAGTGTTGGGATTTTTTGGTTGATAATGTTAAGGGTGCTAGAATTGCATTTCTAAGTGAAGGCTCTACACATGCCAAGCTTGTCGAAATGGCTCAAGAAGATTATAACATGGACATGAACACAGAGGTTGTGGAGTTAACCTACTCATTATCAGACACTCCTCCTATTCATGTTACTAGGGATCGACAAGTTTGGAACTTGTTTGAGACTACTAAAACGCATTATGTACATCTTTGTGTATCAAGCCGACACACTGATGGAAACAAAGAATGTGAAGATGGTAATGAAGTTTCAAATGAAGGGGAAGAAGATGAGGAAAGTGAAGAAGATGATGAAGGGGAAGAAGAAGATTATAATTTGCTTCAAGTTGAAAATGATGATGGGGAGGAGGATGCTGATTTCCCTGATGTTGCTGATACAGTTGATGATGGTGAAGACTATTAGAATGGGTATGGAAAAGTTAAAGATAAGAATGAGGAAGAAGAAGAAGAAATGTGTTTTGGGGGGGAGGGGGTTCGAAACGAGATATGGTAGTGAAGGAGGAAGTTCGAATGCTGAAAATATTTATGTCAACCAGAGATTTATTAGTAAGGATGTACTTGTTTCAGAGCTGCGGTTGACAACGGTGAAGCGTAACTTCTGAGGCATAATGTTGTGTTGGTTAGTGCGAATGGATGGTTAGAGCGAATGTGAAACATGGTACAAACATGTTTTGGGTGACCCAGTGTCGTAAAACTCATACATGCTCTGTGGGAGATAGGCTGGCTCGTCAAAAAAATTGTACTTTGAAGTATGTTGGTAGGCTTTTCATAGATCGCGTTAGAATCATTAATGGGTTAAATCCTCAGCATATCAGAGATACAATGAATAACACATTTGGCATGAAGCTAGATTACACCATTGCATACAGAGCATTGGTATATGCGCAAGAATTGTTGAGAGGATTAGCAGAAGATGGGTATGAACGGCTACCTTCATATTTAGTGCAAATTGTATTGGAAAATCCAAATTCTATCACTAGTCTAGAATGTGATGATAAGAATAGATTTAAGTATCTATTTCTATCCTTTGGAGCTTCTATTGCTAGTTTTCAGTATCAGAGAAGGGTCATCGTGATGGATGGGACTCACCTACGTGGAAAGTATGGAGCCGTTATGCTAGTTGTAGCTGCACAAGATGATAATTTTAGATATTTCCCTTAGCTTTTGGAATTGTATCTGCTGAAAATGATGAAGTTTGGGACTAATTTTTTTCACAAAATTAAGTAGTTGTATCTATGATCAGTATGCTATGGTGATAGTCTCCATCCGGAACGGATCGATTAAAAAGGCATGTGATAAAGTGTTTCCTTGGGCCACCCGAGGAATCTGTTATTATCACCTACAATAGAACATCGTCCAAAGTATAAAGGAAAGCATATCTTGTACTTGGTCAAAGGTGCTGCGTATGCTCATACACTTTACGATTTTAACCGGTACATGGACGAGATACGGAGTGCAAATCGTGAGCTTGCAACATATTTGGAGGAAGCTGACGTGACTCTTTGGTCACGGGTTCATTGTCAGGGAGAAAGGTACAACTTAAAAACAAGCAACATCGCTGAATCTATTAATTCCGCACTCAAGCGAGCAAGAGGATTTCCCATACCATTTCTTTTAGAGTTTATACGGAAAAATCTAGGAAGGTAGTATTGGAAAAGGAGAGAAGATGCTTTGAGTCTCACAAGTCAACATAGTAGGGGAGTTGAATACTTATGGTGGTTCGCTTAGAGATAGCGGATTATATGTATGTCCAACAGATTGACCGATGGTGATTCTTCGTAAAAAGTAGAAAACAGGACTGTGTTGTCGAATTGGAACATGGAAAGTGCGACTTGGGTGTTTTTTGTATAGGCAAAATACCTTGTGCACATGCTATAACAGCTGGAATATTTGTTGGTTTGAATGTTTCTACACTTGTGTGTCCATTCTACTCAAATGAATATTTGTATATAGGATATTCACAGAATATATATATATCCTTGTGCTGGAGAGGTTGAAGCTTGCATATGTCTCCCCCCGGATGAAAAGTGTGGTCCAGAAAGACATAAGAAGTCAAGATGGAATCTTGGTTAGAGTTATCTAGGTTTAGAGGACACAAACCACGGAAGCAACACAAGGTTTATAGATGTTTAAACTACAAATAACCTGGTCACACGCGTCCAGATTGTGAGAACTGATCTTCAGTAAGTCTTACGTAAGTCTTCGTAAGTCTTGGTAAGTCTTCGTAAGTCTTCTTTTTTCTATTTTCACAGGATTCACATGCACAATCTTTGGATTGGTCCACGGGTTACTACCAGCGTTTAGCCAACAATCCATGGTCCACTTCCAGTGACATTTTCCCTCAAACATGACCTTCACTATGTTGCCAGCCTTCGTATCATCTACATCATTGTCCCATTTTGGGAACATTTCATCAAAGACCTTCACAATGTAGTTGTTCACGCGAGTCTACAGTAAATAAATCAACTCAATTAAGATATGTGAGAGAATAATTTATATTATACTATTTGAGAATGATTATAATTACCTGAGTACTAATATCATCTTAAAAATTTCCGTTCTTTGCCACCCTTGTAAGCCAGTAAAGGTGTACTCGGTTTGTTTCGTAAGGGATTTCCCTTCGCAGCAGCTAAGTCTGGCAGATTGAAGTAGACCACACTTGGAGAACTTGTATAAAGCCATCAACAGTACAACTCTTTCTAATATCTTTGTTCCTCAAAGGGACCACCAACACCTTAAACGCCACTCTCCCCCATGGATGATTCTCAAATTCTTCTAAATCCATCACTAGCTTTGCAAGACTAACCTGTGTAGCAGATGAGCTATTTCTCCTTTTAATGTAGCCAGTGTAGATGGCTAGGTTTCCCAGCCGCGATCATCCCGAGACCACTCTTGGCATTTTTTACTTGCTGTTATTATTTGTTCGGCATTTGGACCAGCTTCGACATCAACACCCATCTTCTGCCAGAAAAAAAACCATCTCATCTGTAACCTCATTCTTTGGATTTTCCAGGTACTCAATGTAATCGCAGTTCAGACCAATGAGGTATCCAAACTCTATAAGTGAAAACCTCACCATTTGTGGACCGACAAGACACCAAAGCTCATACATCTTCTTGATGTCAAGCTGGTAACACAGCATAAAGTGAACCAGCCTTGATGCCCAATCAAAAGAAAGCTCCATGAACTTAATGAACACACCCAACCTTGACTCCTTCAGCTCCTTCCACTCAGCATCATGAAGAGCTTCCTTTACAGCCGCAAACAAATTCTTGTCATTCATATGATATTTTATGTGTTTCAATGGATGTGGCTCCTCCCTGAAGGTAAATACTCTCTGTGGGAGTTCTGGTAAATCCATTCTCATTCTGCAAAACAAAGAAAAATCGACATCTCAAACACAAACCAAACAGAAAAGAAGAAATAAACTAACTTTGTGTACTGGAAGACTTAAGTAGACTATGGAGGACCTACTCGAAGACCTTGGAAGACTTTGAAAGACCTATTGGAAGACCTTCGAAGACCTCGGAAGACTTTAAGTAGGTCTTCTGAGGTCTTCGAAAGTCTTCTTAAGTCTTCCAGTAGAACCCTAATCATCTGATACAGATCTAAAAGTTGTGTTAACCCTAATATATAAAATGATTACAAATGGATGAACTTAGAGCATCCCCATCAGCAAACTCCACCAGTCTCGATTCCCAATGTACATTTTTGAATATTTTAATTTTTTTCGTTTGACTTTAAAAAAAAAAAAATTAATAGCCGAACCAATCGCAGGCCGCCACGTGGCGTGGGGGCCAGCGGAAAAGTGTTGATATGGTTTCATAGGGGGGAGCTTTTGTGATACAGATTCATAAGAAAAATATTTTTATATTATTATTTTGTTTTGGGAACTGTGTGAACCCCCCTCTTGATACTTCAATGGGGGTGCTCTTACACTAAGAACCGACGAAGTTTACAATCCAAAGCAGCAAAGTTATGGCCGCTAAAGACAAGCGGTTACATATCTGAAAAAATCAACGGGAAAGAGGAAGTCAGCATAGTGTCGAAAAAAAAAGACTCAAAAAGAAAAGACTCGACAGCAACGAGGAAGAGCTTACCGGCGGCAGAGGCGGAAAACCGAAACACAAACAATTTCAGATCTATAAATAAAAGACTCGGTTAGTTTAGCCTATTAAGATACTCTACACCAATGAAGGATAAACGAGATTCACTGGAAATTAGCTTACCGGCGGTGAGAGCGATGGAGAAACGAGATTCGCCGAAATCGCCTATGAAATTGCCTTCGATAGATAGACGGCTAGGGTTTTGTCTTTTTTTACTAACAAAGTGTGAAAATGGTATTTATATGTCCAGTTAGTATCTGGTTAGGTTTAATGTAATTATTTCTGGTTTTGTTCAAATTTATGGTAAAGATTAGGGTTCACTTCGGTTTGGCTGACTTTCCAGTAAGTCTTCTGGAAACAAAATACAATAGAAGACTTCTACGAAAGTCTGCTCTTAAAGGTCAACTTATTAAAGGCTGAGAAGACTTTCGCAAAACTCTTCATAAGTCTTCAGTAGCCCTAAAGTCAAATATATAAAACTAAATCACATACAAAGACTTTATTAAACTTAAATTAAACTTATAAAATGTTTAATCTACACAAAACTAAACACATATAGCTAAAATTTACTTTTTCAAAAAAAATGTTAAGATTCCGCAATTTAACCTTAAAACACACATACAATACTACAACATAGTTACCAAACCCTAAACCAAAGAATATCATGACGAACTTACATTCACTCATCTATGTTGAAAACAATTCAATTTATTAAGTTGAAATTCATATCACTTACAAATCTCTATAATTAGATGATTATGATTTTTCCTCTATCAAATTTTTTTTTTTATGAAATTTATAAATTATTTTAAGAACTAATACACTAGAAGACTTTCCGTGGAAGACTTTAGAACACTTATTGGAAGACTTAGTTTTAAGTGGGATACCTAAAATTTTTTAGAATTTTAAATGGGAAACCTAAACCTTTTTTTATAATTGTAAGCGGAAAACTGTTATTAAGTCATCCGGTAAGTCTTCTAGTGCATTATATCTTCGCAAATTAAGTTTTCCAAAAACCTAAAATCAAATAGGTCAAATATATATAACTAAATAACATAAAAAACTTTATTAAACCTAAATTTAACTTATAAAGTGTTTAATCCGCACAAAACTAAACAAGTATAGCTAAAATTTACTTTTTCAAAAAATGTTAAAATTCTACAATCTAACCCTAAAAGCACATATACTACTACAACATAGTTACCAAACCATAAACTAAAGAATATCATGACTAACTTCCATTCACTCTTCTCTCTTGAAAGTTATTCAGTTATATTAAATCTAAATTTACATCATTTATAAATGTCAATAATTACATGATTAGGATTTTTTACTAATCAAGCCATTTTTTCTAAAGTTTATAAATTATTTTTAAGATCTACATCATGAGAAGACTTTTAGGTAAGTCTTCTCACTAGCAAAGTTATAATGGTAAACTACAATCATATTTTTTTGTGTTTAATCATGAGAAGATGTTTGTAATTTCACTAGTCTTTTGAGTTATTTTTGCATTTGATTTGAGTTGAAGTACACTTTTGTATTTAAAATCAAGTTTTCAGTCATATTTGGCAAATCTCTCAATATATTTATACAAATTTTTTTTGTTTGATTTATAATTAGTTATAGTTTTTATGTCTTAGTTTTTAATTTTTATAATAGAAAATCTATTTTCAAGATGTCAACATAATAAATAAGAATTATCTTATTTTCTAAAAAAATATTATTAAAACAATTTTTTTAGTTATATAATAAATTATACAAATCTACCAGAAACATGAAAATAAGAAAAAATACATAATATTAAGGAGAACTTGACAATTATGAAAATATAAAAATTAACATCAGTTTAATCTAAGAAAAAAAAGAACATGCCAATATGTGATAGAGCATGCAGAAAAACTCATAGGAGAATTTCAGTTATACCACTTTAGTGATACCACTTTTCATGTTTACCATCAACAAAGAAACATTTTCAAATATACACATTTTATTAAAGGATAAAAGACTCTTATATCCTAGTTTTTTATATATATACATAAAATAAATATTAAATAAAATACTACCCTAAACCCTAAAACATCAATTCTAAACTCTAAACCCTAAAAAGTAAACCCTAAACCCTAAAAATCAACCCTAAACCCTAAAATATCAATTCTAAACCTTAAACCCTAAACTCTAAACCCTAAACACTAAACCCTAAACTATGAATCCTAAACCCAAAACCCTAAACCCTAAATTCTAATAGTATTTTGAGTATTAAAATTTTAATGGTAAAGTTGGTTAGTGTAAAGTTGAAAAGTGGTATCTTGAAAATGTTATTTCTGGCAATTTCCCAAAACTCACCTCATATCTTTTTTTGGTATATTTCATTATGTTTGGTGACAAAAATGAGAGAGTTTAATCATATATATATATATATATATATATGTGTGAATAATTATAGTTTTTTTGGTTTATGTTTTTTTAAACAAAAAATTAACTATTTAAAGAAAAAAAATATTTATTCATTACGAAATATCTGAAATGATTACTCTACAAATCTTTATTTGATTAATATTTGAAAAAAGGAAAAATACTATTAAACACTCTGTTACAAGTTCTTATGTTTAAATTAATTTACAAATCTTTCTTCGGTTAGAAATTTTTTTCAAATTAAAAAATTTAGAAAAACTACTATTAAAGAATTTGTAAAAAATATAATCATTGTTTTTTATCTTATTATATATATTTTATTAATCATGAGATATTTTAACACATATCAATTATTTAAAAAAAATTACTGTCAAATAATATTTTACAATTATCTTGTCTTTAGGATTTTAGAAAGAAAGAAAGAAAGAATATTAGTAATAAATAAATTACTCCACAGATCTTTTTTTGTTTAGGATATGTAAGAAGGAAAACTGTACAATTTAACACTCTTCTTTTTACGTTAAATAAAAATCAAATTTTTTTTTAAAACAAAATCGTTTTTCTTACCTTAATATATATATATATATATATATATATATATATATATATATATATATATATTTTTAATCATGAGATATTTTAAAACTTCTCACAGTATTAAAAATAAAATTACTATCAAACAATCTTTTTCAATTATCTTTTATTTAGGATTTAAGAAAAAAAAATTAGTCATAATATTTATAATTACTTTTTTAACAAAATTCATTTTTTGTTACTTAGTATTTATATTTTTAATTAATAGAAAATATATTTTTAAAATAACAAGATAATTGTAAGAATTATCTTATTTTTTTAAAAATATATAATATACTATAAATTTGTTTTAATTATATTATAAACTATATATAAAATTATTTAAAACATGATAGATAAGTAAAATTACCTAACATTACGGCGTAAGAATTATCTTATTTTCTAAAAATATAATATTTTAATACAAATTTTTTTTAGTTATATAATAAACTACATATAAAATTATTTATAAAATTATTTAAAACATAACAAATAAGTAAAATTACCTAAAATAGCAGAAAAGTGGATAAATCAGCAAATTTACTTTTCAAATAATAGTAAATATAACAACATTAGTCAATTTATTAAGAGTTTTTTACACTATAGGACAGTTCTAAGTTTTTTATTTCATTATAGGGCAGTTATAACTACTGAAGTAGTTTTTGTACACTAAATACACTCTATTTCCTTCCATTCAAACTAATTCACTTTCTTTTTTCTTCTTCCTTTACTTAACGTAACTTAATAAAAAAACATTATTTTATTTCTTACCTACTTCTTCTTCTTCCATCGTTGTATTTTTTTTCAATCCCAAAATTATTTCTATCTTTTTTTTATCTCTCAATCTTCCTACAAAAAAGGAGAAAAAAACACAAAGATCTCAAGAACAAAATACTCAGATCTATTACCTTTAAAACCCTAAATTTACCACAATTTTCTGGGCAACTCTTCAACTAAGTTCGTCTATTTCAATCAAGTTCTGCCATGAATCTCAACCATCGCCAACTTCCGCACCACCAGACTTCGCACCACCACATACTCTTAAAGTATTTTCTGAAGTCATGGTCTCACATCTCGCTGTCGCGACTCAGTTAGAACAAGCTCAAGAGCATCAATGGCTATTTTTAGATTTTTTTTTTCATTTGGTTTTTTATGATTCACATAGTTACATTTTGACCTCAATTCTTTGTAATTGTGCAGATGTCTACTCGTATTAGCTCCCTAAATTCTTGATTATTCATTTCAGCCTTTATTTTTAAGTACAGATTAGTCCTTTATCTTTTGTTTGCTTTTCTTTTTGTTCCATACTGTCAAAATAAACAGTTATGTTTTGTGTTTGTTATGTATGTCATTCGTGTACATGAATACATGTGTGTACATGTGTACAATCGTGGTCGTGTACACATGTGTACATTTGTGGTTATGTACATGTGTACAATCGTGTTTATGTACAATATTATATATTATTTATGTACACACATGTTCAAAATATGCTTGTTGCACATCAAAATTATGGTTTTATATTACAAAGGCTTTACAAAATGCACAACCCATGTGTACACCTATTTTCATGTACACCATATTCAGTTTGATTTGATCTATTTTATTATGTATTTTGTGTTTTTAGTAAGCTACCGTCAATCCACCTACTTGTGTACAATTTTTTCATATATATTGATCCATTTTTGAAGTACATGTGTACATGTCATAAAGGTACACAATATAACCAACAAATTCCTTGATTAGTCCTTCCGGTATTTCTTCATAATTGCACGATGATCTTTGTTTTTATTGCTTCATTTTTACCTCTAAAATTTCAAAGCTAATAAAATGTATTGGAAAATAAATTAAATGAACTAAAATCAAAGCTAAAAATCATAAGATATGAATAACACACAAAACCATTTGTACACCTATTGTTATGTAGTTTGTATTTTCTTAGTAAGCAACCACCAATCTAGCTTATGTGCACAACTTATTCACATATATTGGTTTATTTTGAATGTACATGTGTATTGTAAAAAAAGTGTACACAAAATAACATGTGTACATTAAATAAGGTGTACACCAACATCGAAAATGCACCTTCACAGATCTCAAAAGATAGATCAAGTAATGGAGAACACGATTTCATCAAAAAGTATATTAAGAAAAGAAATATAAGAATCATATTTGAGTTTTCTAAAAAAATAGAGAATAAAAGAGAAAGAAGACAAAAGAAAAAAAAAGAGGAGAGATGGAAGAAAGATGTGTGGTGGGAGTAAGTTCTCGTTAGTACACTCTCTTTAGTTAGTCAAATAGTTAATGTTAGAGTTGTTAAGTGACTAACTAATTTAGAAAAAGTAACGAAAAGAGAAAAATTTTTAGTATAAACTGCCTTTGTAGTAGAAACTGCTCTATTATGTAAAAAGAAACTTAAAACTGCCCTGTGGTGTAATTGTTTCATTTATTAACATGTGTTCACCCGCGAGTTGACCCAATAATCTGGTAACTTGTTAAGTTGTTTGGTTCAGTGTCCGACTTTGGTTCCAAAACATTGAAAAAATCCATCATTTATAGTTTTGATACATAATAATTAATTATACTAAATTTTCATTATCAATAAATTATTTTCTGATTAATTATTTTTCAAAAGTTTTAACCAATAAAAATTTAATAAACATAGTTAATTTTCCAAAGCTTACAATTTAATTATTACCTAAAATACATTGAAAATGTAAAAATGTATTCTTGTAACATTTTTTTCTAAACCATTCATCATTTTGAAACAGAAGAAATATATCTTAATGTGTTTTGTTAATATTTTAGATAAATTATCATTTAAACAAATTGATAATTTATCTATTAAAAAACTTGTTGAGACTAAACTGGATTTAGAAGGACATTATCACATTACTCATTCCAGAATTCGATTAATAGTTATACTGAACTGATGGTTCTTAATTTGGATCTTAATATAACAAAATTTGTATGAAATCAACTCCTATAAAAAGATATGCAAACATATTTTTTATCTAAAATAAAACAAAACGGAAATTATTTATGACAGTCGATAATGCTCTCCTGAATACGCTCCTGGCTTTGCTCCGACGGATTGATTGCAGAATTTCACGTGAGCTTGTTGATCGGTAGGAACTCAGTTCCAAAATACTTTCTCTTAAAAGAATAGATCTTAAATAAAACTAGTACTACTCCATAGCCTTGAAACTTCTAGTAATAAAAGCCAGTTGACTAGAGTAAAATATTACTATGATAGTTGACATCTTGATCTGCCCAGATCTTATTATAAATAACTATTCTAAATTTATAGCATCTGAAAGCTGATATAAGGGCACTTCTTAAAACTTGATTCTTTAATTCTTTTGCCACAATATATCGTCAACCATGGTAGTGAATGAATCGATTGTATATGGTGAAAATGAATTTTTCCACTATTATTAAAGATTTATATAACAATGTAAACTTATACGCATATATAGCTTTGATAATTATACTACTGTATTCCAACTTACAAATCTACGAATTTTGAAATATAAAGGGAGAAAGGTAGATAGATATTATTAAGAATACTTAACTTGAAATGTAATGATCATCTCTGTTCGTCGCAAAATGAAAAGCCTCACGTTTGTTTTTCTAATGTAATGTAATGAACTTTTTAATTGAGTATCGAAAAGCTATGGAAAACTCCAAATAGTTTACACAAACAAAAATAGATAATTCATATATTTAAAACATAATTGTATAGATGTATAACGTTTGATTAGTAATTATCCATATCTTCATCAAGTTGGACTGTGGGAGCAGATGTTAAGTGAATTTTTTGTTTACACCAGTGAAAATGATTATTACGTACATAAAACCCAAAACAAAATATTATAAGACCACACACTAAACAGTTGAACACCAAAGTAGCCATAAATCTTGGAGGAAAACGTGGTGAGTTCACGATGCATATTTGTTTTAGGCGTATTAATTCGTTTCTCTATAAAAAGCAAAGAGAATCATTCCACAACGACAATAATGATTAGCCGATTTTGTAAATGTGATGCGTTTTCGCGTTATCCGATTTAAACATCTTTTAACAATTATGGCTATAATTGTGTTTTATCTACAGGGAGATGTTAGACCAAAGCATTCAAAGATATGTTTAACTTGAAAATAACAATTATTGACAGGGGTTCCACCAATATAGTGTCTATCATGTTTCCCATACTTTTGCAGGTAACACGAACATGTAACGTGAAATGTCTCTTTCCGGACAAAAATATTTTTCCCCCAACGGTAATAATTTAATATAGCTATTAGACATTTCAAATGAAATTATATTGGACACAGAAAGAAACCAAAACAATACGGACAACCGGCAAAGAAAAAGAGTCAAACTTAATATGTTTAGCTGTTTAGAGAAAAACTGTTATCATCAATTATGATAGATTCAAATTTGAATATAGTATAGCTTGTTCGGACATGAAGGACTTTTGTATTAAATAGTTGTTCAGTGTGTTATGATAGTATCAGCGTTTTTTTTTTTTGCTACAAAGTATCAGCAGTTAATTGTAGATAAGGTGTGTAGGACGTTTACAGTAAACGAAAAAGAGTATAGTTTTAGACTGAACTAGGTTCATAGCCTCCACGCAAGCGCGGAGCCGGAGACAGTGATGATGTATTGTGATGTTTTATGGATGGGATTTTGTCATTTGTTTTGGACATTTTTTTGTTCGGGGTTTAACCAAAAACCCGACTGAATTGAGTTGATATATGAATGAGTGGGAATTCATATACTTTGAAATATTCATATGTCGTTTTAGTAATGATTTTCTCGACTATTTGTGTTATTAGTGCTTTCATGTCCATGATGGGTGGTTTGTTGGGTTGTTATTATCTAATTTGTGGATTGGTAGTATATTATAGTTAAATATTGAATTGGCATTTGAAAAAAAATGTTTTTAAGATTTTTTAAAATTATATAAAGAAATATAGTGTCATGGATTGAATAGAGAAAGGGGAAACATGGTTGTTAAGGGGTTGAGCGAAATGTTTAGGGTTAATATTTATTAGTGAGTAAAGATCTTATTTTATTTTCAGATAAGAGTGTTTAACGAATTCATACGTGTTCTTTTTTTTTTACATTTTTGTACAATTTAATCGGATTTCAACATTATTAGCGATTTAATGACCATATGTAGCCGAACATAGGTATTTGTTAATACACAACTCTAATATGAGAACGAAAAAGAAATAATTTTGTTATCCGAAAAGAAATTTTGTTTGTTTTTTTAATGTGCTGACATGTTTTTGAAAATATATAATTGTAGTTTAATAATACTATAATTTCGTATAGCTACATACTTGTATGAATAAGATAGTTATTTTGTTTGGTATCTGTCAAAATATTTTGTGGTAATTTAAAAAAAAAAAGAGAATGGTAGATTAAAATGTTTAAAGTGATATAGGTCTATATTCGAACATAATGAAAAAGTAGTAGATGGGTTTTATATGTTTGGGCTTGAAATTCGATGGCCCTTGAGTCTCAGTTTAGATCTGAAACTGGAATAACCATTTACTCCCCCTTTTTGTTTCTCCTCGTCGTCTTCAGCAGTGTGACAAGCTTTTGCGATTTTTGGCATGATTGTGTTTTTAGTGTATCAGTTTATAAAATTATAGTTGTTCTATAGTGGCATGGAAGAGAGATTTGCTCACCTCAGTTAAGGCCGTCTCCTCCGCATTCCTTACTAAGTGAACTTCTGTTGATTTGACGTTCTCGAAACCTGCAATAAGAAGGTTTGAATTTTTTGTATTACTTTGTTTCTATTGTTATTATTTTCGTTTACGAAAACTCATACGGAATGATTGAGATTCTATATGTTTAATTTGGTTGGTATGGTTTATGTTTACCTTAAAATAAAGAGAGACTCGAAGGTTGCATGTTGGACGTTGGTGACGCTAGTTTTAGGAACTGGAGAAGCCGAAAGATACATTTTCTAGAAGATGGTTAAAGTTAAGAGGAATCGATGAATTTTGTGAAAATGCAGATAGGGTTCATCAAAGATGAGAATCATATATATAGGGTTTACATAGGGGCTACAAATCAGAAACATTTAAGATCAAGCGATGTAAGATGGATAAATGAAGAGTTCAATAGTGAAAAAAAAAGATTACGAACAGACACACGGCATAGCTCTGTAACTCAGACTTGTCTGAGACGATGATGAAAAGAATCTTAACTCATATTAAACGACGATGGTTTACAATATGGAAAAATTATAACTGTTGTAAGCTTGAGGATTTTATTCATATAACGTCATGAATCCCAATTAAAAATGAAACTCATAATACACTTGAAAGCTCTACCTTTAAAAGAAGCCAAAGAAGCAAGGGTTTCTAGCTTTCATAAATATATATCGATTTCGGCCATCAATGTACAAGTTATCCTTTAGTTTAATGGTATGAATGTTAGTGTTTGTATCTTAATAACCCGGGTTCGAATCATGGGTTTGACTCTTTTCATATTTTTAAAAAAATGGATCCCACCTGATGCTGATGTGGCACACTGAAGAGTCTTGAAACTCAATTATTATAATATAGATTTTTTGTGTATATATATCATAACAAATTGAAATTATTAAAGTATATTATAATCTGTTCTATAAAAGAAACTGTATTTTCACTAAAATTTCATTATATTTTAAAGACCTATAAAATAAATAAAAATTAAAGAAAGATATAACGATGTAGCATAACTTAAAAGTCTAACGTCGCAAAAGGAAACTAATTAGCATAGGGATATAATCATAGATTTACGAGACACTCATAACATTTAGAAAATATAGATATGTAAGATTATCATTATTGAAAGTTTTCCGAATGGTTTCTCAAACATTAAATAAAAAATCTATATAATAATAGTTCATTTTTGAGGCTCCTCAGCGCGTCACGTCAGCAGTTTTGTGGATCTCGTAGGTATTTTGAAACACCCATAGTCTTGGTAAGATGATCACAAACAATGAAATACACTTTAGTCAAGTGGTATAAGGTGTCTAATTAAATATGCAAGATCGTGGGTTCAAACCACGCAGCTATCATATATTTTTGATTTTTTTATTTGGATTATTATCTTATAGGCTTTTTGTTTATAAAGTTTTTATGTTTTTTTTTTGGCTTATTGTTTTAAAGATCAAAATAGTTAGATAAACCCTAAATTTTAACAAATTCAAACCCAAAATAATTAAAAATGAATGCAAAACGAACAATAAAAAAAAAAGCAAGTCTCACGCGGTTGCCTACGTGGATGGCTTAAAGAGCCTTAAAACTATTCTATTATAATATAATTCAACCCAAAAATAATAAAATATAAATCCAAAAACGAACAGACCAAAAAAAAAAAAGTGAATTCCACGCGGCTGCCTACGTGGATGGCTTAATATATATTAAGAGCTCAAAAAGTTAAATCATTGCACATATTTCCTAATATATATTTTCAAAAAATTTGTATGTGAGATAAAATAAAAAAAAAACAACAAAAATTAATTATTATCCTTATTTATTAAATGAATATGTAATTCTCTTACATTTTAATAACTACTATAATTTCATTGAAAATATTCCTCACCATCGATTCGAGACTCCGGCGAATGGATTCCCACAGTCGATGACGCCGTAGATAAAAATGCCACATCATTTATGAATCAAACTTACAAAAAACCATATATAAAAACTTATCTAATGAAACTTAAACAACGAATATTAACTTAATTAAAGTTATTTTCAAATTGATAAATCGTTTAATACAAATATAAATACTATAAATATAGAATTATATCAAGTTTTAATCTACGATATAAAAACTATTTACAGCAAAAAACACCTACTTTTACACACTAAAAACAATATTATAGCCTAACTATTCTTATAAACCTTACTTCGCATATAAATAACATTTAACATATTCCTACTATATTTTCAAAAAATTTGTTTGTAAAATAAAATAAAATAAACAACAAAATTTAAGTATTTTTCGTTATTTATTAAATGAATATGTAATTTCTCTTACATTTTAATAACTACTATAATTTCTTTGAAAACATTTCTCACCACTGACTCCAGACTTCGGCGAATGGATTCCCATAGTCGATGACTCCATAGATAAAAATGCCACATCATTTATGAACAAAACCCAAACTTACAAAAAACATATATAAAAACCTATCTAATGAAACTTAAACAACAAATATTAACTTAATTAAAGTTATTTTCAAATTGATAAATCTTTTAATACAAATATAAATACTATATATATAGAATTATACCATGTTTTGACATACGATATAAAATCTATTTACTGCAAAAAAAAAAAAAAATAGACACCTACTTTTACACACTAAAAACTATATTATAGTCTCACTATTCCTATAAACCTTACTTCGCATATAAATAACATTTAACACATTAGATATACAATATTTTCACTTTACACTCTTACTACATTCTTTCTATTTCATTATTACTAGATGATAACCCGCGCCATGCGCGGAGTGAGCTTTTTAAAAATATATTGTATTTAAATATATATTTTGCTATCATAATTTTTTTACATTTGATTAGAGATAGGCATTTGGATACCATTTGGTTCGGTTAGATTTTGTTTGGTTTAGATCTTTGCGGTTTGGTTCGAATTTTTGCAGGTTCAGATTGGGTTTAGTTCGGATAATCCATTTATTTTTTTATAAAAAAGATTGAAATTCGTATATACTTTAAAATTTTCAAAATCTAAAAGTAAAAAATAATATATAACATAT
>CAKOAT010385154.1:113497-148158 GCA_932364175.1 Eruca vesicaria subsp. sativa
TTCTAAGATTTGATTTACATTTCTAATTAAAATTGTTTTTGATCATACGTATAGATAATTATATAAAAATTCCAAAATTCTAAAATTTCAAATACATACAAAAACAATCATATGTAAATTTTAAATTTGTGAATATTAAAATTTTATATTTTAATTACATATATTCACCCTGCGCAAGGCGCAGGTCTTATCCTAGTTTTATATTAAAAACTTACATTTGTATTTCTTTTGCTTAACAATTTTAGTGATATTTTTAAAAAAAGTTACAAAGTCGCTATAAAAAATTTTGAAAACAAAGTATTAACATATCTGTTATCTTCTAAAAACACAAATAAAATAGAAAAAATAATATATTTTATTGGTTATATTTGTAATTAAATTTACAATTGTCAAAAAAATTAAAAATTAAAGTTGAAGTTTTGGTAAATAATTTGTTTGACTTAATTGGCTGTAATCATTTACTATACATGCATTTTGGTCAATAAAGGAGATTTACATTAAAATGGTAATCAACATGAAAGTAAATATATAATTAGTACAATGTTTATTTGGATTTGGGAGCGAATGAACAATCAGGTGGATCATCCGAATGCATAATCTCTCTAACAACAAGATTCCTTGCTCGATTAATAGTCATGAAACACAAGTAGATATGTTCTTCAAGCTCATCAAGCTCTTCACTAAAACACTCTTCGCATCTCTTCAACTCCCGAGCCACTTCCTCCCCGCCTCGAACCCGACCCGATCCCCTCCCAGCCCAAAACTCAGCCATGGCTCTAACGTGTTCCACTTCATCATTTATCCGGGTCACCAACCGGCTTATCGTGTCCAAGTCACGGCTTAAAATGTAAGTACCTTTCGCAGCCACGTCGAGACGAGCGGCAGTTTTCGTCAGCTTGTTCCTTAAACCAACCGGTTTGAATCGACCGGTTAAAAGTGTCGGACCGGCTATGAACAAAGCGAAGGCGTGAGAGGCGATGGTTACAATCAACGTAGTGGTCAAAGCCAAAACGAGAAGGCCTGAGCTGTGAGTTAGTCCGTTGACGAGCTTGAGCTTGGCTCGTGTCTTGTCTCGGCTCGACTCTAACCGTTTTAGAAGGTTTAAACAGCCGGTTCTTGTTAATTGAATTCGAGAACCGGACGAGATAAACGGGTCGAACCATCTTGATAGCTCCGTGAATTGGTCTAAAAAAGCCAACGAGTTATGTTTGTCGGACTGAATCTTGGGCTTTAAAGATTCGTATTTGGACCGGAGACGGTGAATGTTTTTGAGTAACAACGTGCAAAGCAAGAAAGCGTTTGCTGTTTCCAAGAAGTAATCAGCGAGAAGAGTACGGGTGGGTCTTCCGACCCGGGATACATCCAGGATTCGAGTAACGGTGTTCGGATCCGGTTCTAGTAGGTTATGTGCGAAGAGGCGGTATGACATGAGACGAACTGACGTGGAGGATGATTCTATCGGTGAAGAAGAAGAAGACAACGTGGACTTTTTGCGGTTTAAATGAATGACACGTGTCCAAAACTGATTGTATGATTCTGTACGAAAGGCGTTTGCATATTCTTCTCGGACGTCCACGCTATCACCATCTTTGGGACTTGAATTTCCCGAAGCTGCATCAAAGAACGTTTTATAAAGAAACTCGAATTCTTTTTCTCATTGGTTACAATATTGACATGGTAGTAATAAAATGAAATAAAAGTTAAAAAACCTGTGGATGCAAGAAGCCTTTTGATCTTTGACGAAACTTTTATGCCCATTATATTCCTTGAGATCTTGGATGAAGAAATATATATATTTTCTCTTTGAGTAGAGAGCTTTTGGTTTATGATGTTGTGAGAAGAAACTGAGAACAAGACGAAGATGGTTTGCTTTTCTTTATTATATAGTTCGTGGTATGATATATTTATCATAATGAAAGGTTAATAGAAGAAATATTTGTTTTGATTGCTAGAAATAGGGATATCCAAGGATTTTGATGGGAAACTATTAATTTTATTAGTACTTGTAGTGGGAGTGAAGAAATATAGAAAAGTCGATGCTTGTAAATGTAAAATAGGGTATCCAAGTGAATATAACAAGTTATCAACAGCGTTTCCTATCCATTCATTGCATTTTATGGAAAGCCTTTACGCCAACTCATAGATCCATGTTTGCCAAATCTGGAAGGTGTGGTGAGAGTTTATCCAATTTCGTTTTCATCTAGATCTTTTCGTGAGAATCTATTTCTGTTTAATAGTGAGATCCGTCTAATAAACAGGGATCCCTTTGATAATGATGTCTGAAAATCAATTAACATTTTAAAGAAGCATAAACAAGAACATACAAACAATGTGACTCGCGAACCAAAAGAAACTCAAGTTTCCAAGACTCGAGTCATGATAGAGGAATGTGTTGGTACAAGAAAGACTAAAGAACCGTACCAAAAGACAAAGTTATTTGCGATGATTCTTCCAAACCCGGTATAAGCAGATGAACCGATCAAATGAAGACATAACGTACAAATTTAACACTTGACCCATTGGAAATTCTTTCTTGCCTTGGCTTTTCCAGGTTTCTTCCTTTCCACAACTCTCGAGAGTCTCTTGTCAAAAACCCAGCTAAAACATATTGAAGATGAATAAATAAGATAGCAATCAAGAAGAACAATCAACCGACAACCACACAACATGCCTGTCATCTCTGCTAAAGATACACAGAGTCTATAATGCGTTTAGGATCTTGCTTACCAGCTCGAAGTGCTGTCCTCATATCTGGTTCCCAGTTTTGCAATGCCTTACTGATACCTAAAGATGTTGAAATGGGCCTTAAACCAAACATTTTGAGTACACGGTTCACCATGGTTAAATGCTTGGAAGTTTCTTAATTTGCATAAAGAGATGTCAACATAATCTGTTTACTTATGGTAGCTAGTGTAAATAGATAAACTCAAGCAATGAGAGGCTATAACCAAAAGGTGGTCGTCGAAGGGTTTTTACCTGTAGTTCCAACGCCATTAACAGTGCACTTAATACCTAAGATTTTGATTTCAGCAAGTGGGCAGAGAAGTGCAGCTCGATGATCAAGCATAGGGAAATCGCCATTTTCACCAACTAATGCATCCTCACCACTGTCTTAATGGTTACCTAACTTCACAAATTTTGCAGCCTGCCTTTTCAAGCAGAGGAAGCAGAGCAATGTTAACCGAAAACCATTCTTTCCCTTTCCTAATAGACAGATGATTAAGCGATAATCAATAAAAGCATTCTCTACATCAACATAGCAAAGGGTCGTGATCTAGAGAGAAGACTATGTTACTCGAAATATTTCACCATGCCTAATCAACTTGGAAAAGTGAATTAACAATGTGAATCCTGAACAAGTAGGGAATAAGAAACAACTACTCCAAATTCAAGGGGCATTTACACAAACAATAAGAAGATTATTATGTTCAGTAACAGGACCCAAGAAAGACCAAACATGTATGATGAAGGTAACAAACAACCAAACAAACAAAGTGCAGGAGGAGGCTCTGTCTTTCTCTCAACTCAGCTTTGGATTCAAGATTAAGGGTCTGTATGGTATGGGTGGAGAAGGTAAAATCCTCAAAAGCCCTAAACAAACCAGATAAACAAAGGATCCAGCATCTTCACTTTAGAATCAAAAGATGCCTACTCCGCCCATACATACAGATACTTAATCCCTGAAACCATCCATCTTGGGTGAGACAACAATAACGAACGCAGCAGCTGAAACTACTTGAATAACCAAAAATATAGAAAGTATCTTTTGATCCTCCAGTTTCTCGATCCCATAGCGTAACCCTAGATCGACATATAGATTCAGATACACATATGACTTTGATGAGACA
This sequence comes from Eruca vesicaria subsp. sativa, assembly GCA_932364175.1. Classification (NCBI taxonomy): domain Eukaryota; kingdom Viridiplantae; phylum Streptophyta; class Magnoliopsida; order Brassicales; family Brassicaceae; genus Eruca; species Eruca vesicaria. The sequence continues at coordinate 117,346 of CAKOAT010385154.1, forward strand.
AGGCCCATTAAAAATCTGTCCCAAAGGCCCAAACACATAATTAAAGTTAAATAATAAAATTACCCGATACGACGGCGTTTAAATGAAATCACACGTATAGTACACGGTTAATTAGCTGCGTACATATAAAGCTAAGGGCTATACCTACCTGAGCATATCACACGAAAAGTGCAAAACTCTCTTTAACAGTAGAGAATATAGATTTTTATAAGATCGATCTCAGTCTCACCATGAGTGCTGCTGCAATCGTAATTAGTGGTATGATCCTTGCGAACCAACAAAGAAGATGGGATCAGACTTTCGAAGGCTGGATTTGTGAGACATACCCAGAAACTGCACACAGTATTCAATCTCAGAAGCCAGAGCTCAGGGATTATTATGTGAGCGTTATCTCCGATATCATGTGGAAACTTGGGCACAAGCGTACGCTCTCTGATGCTGAATTAACCTCCACTTCTGATCAATTGGCTCATCTGACGCAAGCCGGTTTAAAAGTGGAATGGTTGTCCTCTAAGCTTGAGAGGAAGAAACGTGAAGCTTACTTGCAGACGAAGAAACGTGAGGCTTGTGAAACTCGGATTCTGGAACTCAAACAAGAGCTCAAGAAACTTGAGATTGCCAAGTCTGGTCTCAAAGCTGAGTTGAAACTAGAGAAGGCCAAGTTGAATCCTCGTTCGTTTAGGAATATTTGGGGGAATTGCTTCTCTTGCCTAAACACATAAAGTCTCCCCAAACTGCTTATTTTTGCTTAAAATAAGATATGATTTGTATTATTCTTTTCATGTTGTATGTCACGAAAGATTGTTTGATTTTGTTGTTTCTTCTACCATGCATGTATGTGCATAAGACTTTTAAAAAAATACAGGCTAATGAATTGCTGCGAGTTAGTGAACACAACTTCCTACTAGTATTTTTCTGTAGATTTTGATTGATTTTAGGTTACAAACCTAGTATATTCTGTTAGTCCTCATCAGTCATCACATGAGGTCAAATAAAGAATTACGTTGAAGAAGAAACCAAGTTGGATCAGTATTTCACTTTAGCTTGTTTATAGTTGGTTTTTATTTTAGAGATAATCTGCTGAGACATAATAAATCACCCTGTAATTAGAAAATTATCCATGATGTGACTTTTCCAAATTAATGATCATAATGCCACTTTGCCTATTTCTGCCTATACTTCCACCACACTCTCTCCTCACACTCTCTCTCTCTCTTTCTATTCCACTTCTTTCCCACTCTCAAACTCTCTCATCATCTTTTTTTTATCATTCTCTCTTCTAATTTTTTTTGTACTTTTCTTTATCTAATGAAATATTTTTTATCTTGAGGTTTCAAATTATTATATGCTATATATAATACCAACAGATGTATTGTTAATAATATATATAAAAATAATATGGTGTTAGCTGTTAACAAATATATGTACCATAATTGTTAACAGAAGTGTTAGTTGTTAATAAATTTGTAGATGTCAATACATGCATCATGTATTATATGTTAACAGATAAATATTGTCGAAGTTTCAATTTCTCTCTCGAACTGAATAAATTTATCAGTAACAAAACATGTATCAGCTAACAAATGAGTTAACCACTAACAATTAATCTAACACTAATATCGAATTTATAACAAATTGTAGATTTTAGAGATGTTTAATTATAGCAATTAATTTATGTTTTCAACCATATCAAATGTTAAATTATTTTATCGCTTATAATATTATTATATTATATTTTCAAAAATATTATTTTTTGATAATATTTTTAGCATTAAAAAATCTAACAAATATGTAGACAAAAGTGAAGTAGATATAAACAATATGAATTTTACTTCTATGTAACCAGCAGAAAATGTATCAGTTGAAGAAATACATTTTGAACATTTTTAGATATAATTGTCTAGTTTGGGCCACTAACAGACAAACCATAAATTTGAACTTCGATTCTGGGTACTACACCAATTCTCCCTTTATTTTATAAGATTTTTCATATATCCTTACGTTTTATTATTTTTAGATCGTCCTTGTATTTTTGATACGCCACATGAATAATTCATTATTTTTTTCTAGTTACGTGAGCTTGACAAACACGGTTTAACTAATAAAGTCAAACCTAGACGCAGCTCCAGCCTAGACTTTTGGGAAAGTCAATTATAATTGGTTCAAGAATGAACCGGGAAAACAAACCGGTCATTATGTACAATAAGGAAGAAAACCAGCGTGCGAGATGCGCGTGTTGGTAAAACTTGGCCAACAGTAGCGCATGATAGACACACGGAGATTCCGATTCCCAAACAAATCGGGAAGACGAAAGAAACTCCTCGAGTGAATATGCCTTGTTTCTATCCCACTTTGTTCTTCTTTTCAGTGTATCAAACAAGACAAAACTCTCAATCCAACGTACAATCACATATCCAAAATGATCCAGAGGAAAGGAGGCTATATATATTACATAACGTTACTAAATGCCAATCTGAATTTCAGGGAAACCACCTTCAAGAGTCTTGACAAATTCATGGAAGTAGTTACCAGTGGTTGAATTACTTGGCTGATAATTTGAGCCTGAAACAGCTGAAATCTTCAGATGTGAAGGCTTGACTCATCAACCTTCTAGGTCCCTATGTGCCTAAGAAGAGTTTTTTTTTGTAGTTTCTCCACGAAGGTGCGGTGCTTCTTGGCGCTTTGGTAGTTAGTTGGTCATGAAATATTCGTAAGCAAAACTCCATTTCAGTACAAGACTGCATATATGTAATTGTGATTGTAAAGCATACAGCAGAGATCAAAATAGTCAACCTATGCATATAGTAAAAATATAATAGGGAAGGATTGCTGAAACTGCAAAAAGACAGATGCTCGAATCACCATCTGCAAATGACCCCCAATGTAGCAAATAAAATAGGTAGGGTCCAGAAAAGAGAAAAGAAGCAGAGCAAAGATCACGAGCAGTGTCTTCATAATTGCAAAATAGATCCAATGCTAACCGAAAACCATTCATTTCCTTTCCTAATAGACAGATGGTTCAATAAAATCACCCTCTTCATCAATATATCAATGGGGACTCATGATCTAGAAAGAAGACAATGTGACTCGAAATACGTCAAACATACCTAATCAACTTGTAAAGTGAATTAATAATATGAATCTTGAACAAGTTTCAAGGAGAAGGAATAAGGGACAACTACTCCAAATGCAAGAGGCATTACACGAATCATAAGAAATATATTATGATCAGTAACATGATCCAAGAAAGACCAAGGAGGCACAAGCAGTGTAACTTGCTAAAGTCCTAAACCAGAACAATCCTTCTCCTAGTTCTAACAGAGATACTAGAAGTTAAGAGATCATATATCTGCACTGCGTTTTCAATTAACACAGAATTTTTAAGCTACCATTATAGAGTCATAATATGTATATGTTATTCCTTCATTAACAAAAAAAAAAAAATGAAATTTTGATCCTATGACAATACAACCAAATACTCACCAGCTCACATCAAATCAAATTTTCACAATATTGGATTTTAATATTTATTAAAAGGAATATCCCCTATATATTATTTGCGAAGTGATTTTGCCACATGTCCTCTTTACAATCAGTTTCACAAAAAAAATGGTGACATGTCTACTAGAATTAATGACATGACATATGATTAAATATGACATGGACAATTGCATTTAATGTTAATATATATTTTTGGAAAGCTTTATAAAATATGGTAACAACTCATATATTAGATTTGATGTCGATTTATATTTTTAGAAATATTTTTTAAAATATGGTAATAACTCATAAATCATCATTAAAATAAATATATTCAAATATCGCATTATAAATTTCGAAAATATTATTTAATTATATATTTTAAAATTATACAATTTTATTACAAACTTTTCAAAAATGTATACTTTTTCGAAAATTATTAAAATTTAATCGTAAAATTATTAATTTCTTATATATTTACAAATTTAATAAATATTGTCTAATTTTAATTTTTGATAATTATATCTTTTTCTACAAATTTATTCAAAATATTTAATTAAAATAAATAGATAAAAAATCTATCTAAGATTATAATTTTAAATATATACATACATATTCTTAAATAAAATTTAAAATATTTCTATTATTTTTATGTTTAATTAAACAAAATTTTGTATTAAAATAGTGATAAGAAAAATAAAATTTATAATATTAATAAAATTTTAATTTTAAACATAATTTGAAAACTTTATAAAATATGGTAACAACTCATATATTAGATTTGATGTCGATTTTTATTTTTGAAAATATTTTTAAAATATGGTAATAATTCATAAATCATCATTAAAATAAATATATTCAAATATGGAATTATAAATTTCGAAAATATCATTTAATTATATATTTAAAATTATACATTTTTATTACAAACGTTTCAAAAATGTATACGTTTTTGAAAATTATTAAAATTTATTCGTAAAATTATTAATTTCTTATATATTTACAAATTTAATAAATATTGTCTAATTTAATTTTTGATAATTATAAATTTTTCTACAAATTTATTTAATATATTTAATTAAAATAAATAGATAAAAAATCTATCTAAGATCATAATTTTAAATATATACATGCATATTCTTAAATATAATTTAAAATAACAAAAATATTTTTCTATTATTTTTATGTTTAATTAAACAAAATTTTGTATTAAAATAGTGATAAGTAAAAGAAAATTTATAAAATTTTAATTTTGAACATAATTTATATTGTATCTGTTAAACAAATATTTAAAAAAATTTTACTGCACATGGTGCGGGAGAACACCTAGTGTTTTAATATGTGAACAAAAGAGACAGAGAGAGAAACATATCAAATCAGAGTTCATGTGTGAATGTGATGGTCAACTTGTGTCAGTATGATGAAGGGTAACAAACAAACAAAGTACATGAGCCTCTCTCTTTCAGTCAGCTTTGGATTCAGAATTTAGGGTCTGTATGGTATGGGTGGAGAAGGTAAAATCCTTACTTTTGAATCAAAAGATGTGATTGTGCCTACTCTGCCCATACATACAGACACTTAATCTCTGAAACCATCTTCGGTGAGAAAAATATCTATTGACCCGCGGATCTAATTGAATAACCAAAAATAATAGAAAGTATCTTTCTTCGAAGAGGATTCGATCCTCCAGTTTCTCGATCCCAAAGCCTCCTCCATAGCTTAACCCTAGATCGACCGGATGACTCACTTTCTTAAATTAGACAAGGCTCATTTAAATTATGGCCCAAAGAGTCAGACCCAAACACATAAAAGTTAATAATAATAAAAAATTATCCCCCGATAAGAAGTCTAAACAAAATCACACGTATGGTACTCGGTTCAGGTTTTACCCTAATCGCAAAAAAGGAAATAGAAGAGCATAAAAAGAATAGGGAAAACTTGAGTCCCACCCAACTCACTATCCCGCTTTCGTTTAGTTTTCATCACTTTCCATTCTCTACTCGCTAAGTCTCCTTCTCCACGGAAAGATGGCTACGATTACTCTGAGGGTTAGAAACTCCAACTTAATGAAGCAGACGAAGAAGAAGAATCGCATTATCTCTCTCAAAGAGATAACCAAAGCATCTTTGGAGACCGCTCTTGTGAAGAAACCTTCCTCCGACAACGTAACCCTAGAAAAAGAAGGTGGAACCAATTCGTCCTCCTCGTGGGTTAAATCTCTCTTACTCGGAAGAGGAGCGTACGGTTCGGTTTATCTAGGTACTAGTAGGAGCAAGACACACCCTACAGGTGAACGAGCCATCAAAACCGCTAAACTTTCTCACGCTTCTACTCTCATGGACGAAGGCAGGATTCTTGTCCGTTTACAATCTCCTTTCATTGTCCATTGCTACGGCGACGAGATCGCACGCGAGGAGGACTATTCTATGCAATACAATTTGATTCTCGAGTATTGCTCTGGCAGAACCATTGCCGATTTGATTGAGGATAATCATGGGGAGCTGCTTGAGTGTGAGGCCAAAGTCTTCACTAGAGATGTCTTGTCTGGTCTCACTTACATCCACGACAGAAACATCATTCACTGCGACATCAAACCCGACAACCTCTTACTCTCTCCTACCGCTCAACGCTTCAGGTCTACAGGCTACTTGACCAAGATTGGTGATTTTGGATTAGCTATGGAGAAAGGGTCGCTAGAGTATGGTAACGGATACGGCCACAAGAGAGGCACCACGCGGTATATGGCTCCAGAGCTTATTGGGCATGGGGTTTTGGACTTTGGAGAAGATGTGTGGGCCTTGGGATGCACAGTCTTGGAGATGTTATCAGGAAAAACAGTTTGGGGAGAGTATGGTGATCTTGCTTTTGATGATTGGGTCAATCTCATTGGCCACAGCGATCGTATGCCTCATGTACCGGCTTGGTTGTCTAAAGACGCATTAGATTTCTTGAGTAGATGCTTGGAGAGAGACATTAACAAGAGGTGGTCTACTCATTCACTCAAGAACCATCCCTTTGTTCTGCTATGAGGAAGGCGAAGAGGAGAAACTCAATGATGTTTAATGTTCTTCCAATTGTTTGGAACAGTTTTTTGTTATGTTTTGTCGTTTGGTAAAGTATTGTAACTGCTACATGTATCACTTTGACTTCTGTTTCTAAAACTGTTAGTATATTGTTTCATATGATAATTTGTAGATTGATGAAGTCTTCTAGTTGCTATTTGTATCACTTTTTGAGTTGTGTTGTCTTTCATTATTAGTAACATAGTTGCAGAACCAATTCGGTATGACTGATTGTTGAGTAAAGAGATTCAATTCTGAGAAAGCTGTTAAACAAATGACACTGAAACCATCACAAGAGGCAAACGAATTTGGAAAACCATATTTAGACATAAAAAGCTCTCAGATTTGGCTAGCCAAACATATAGAAACTGTCAATTCAGATCATAGCAGATCAACATGACAGGATGTGAGTGATATATTAGCTACCATAACACAAAAGATGCAGCAGAAACGGTGCTTATGTAATTAATTAGTATGTTTCAAAAAAAAAAAAAAAAAACAGAACTGAACGAGCCATGACTTTGAGTAGATTGGGATGCTTCAAGGAGAAAACATGGATTTAGAGTTTTGTTATAAGATGAAGAAAACAATCAATCACTGTTCCTAAATTATTATATTCTAGTGTCAATGCTTGTATTACACGTTATGTAAAATAGGGCATCCAAGTGAATACAAGTTATCAACAGCGTTTCCTATCCATCCAATGCACTTTTATGGAACGTCTTGACGTCCATGTTTGCCAAACTTGGAAGATATGGTAGAGTGTTTATCAAATTTTGTTTTCATCTAAGATCTTTCAAGTTTTTACAAAATTGGAAATATATAAACCAAATGAATCAACTCATTTGTTTCACTATGATAAGTGGGACCCCTACTACCATGATTCTTATCAAGAATCAAGATTTAGCGAATACCTTAATAAGTTGATCATTATCAATGCACCTTTTGAAGAAGAAACAGGAACAAAACATACAAAACTATTTGTCCTGACTCGCAAACCAACGTAACTCAAGTTTCCAAGACTCAAGAGTCGTAATAAAGGAATGTGTTGGTACAAGAAAGACTAACAAGTTATTTTCCGGTGATTCTTCCAAACCCGGTATAAGTAGATGATGAACAAATGAAAATGGAGACAGAGAGAGAAGAGATTGTAAGCATTTAACGCTTGACCCATTGGAAACTCTTTCTTGCCTTGGCTTTTCCAGGTTTCTTCCTTTCCACAGCTCGAGAGTCTCTTGTCAGAAAACCAGCTGCAAACATATCCAATATGAAACAGTAAGATCACGATCATCAAGAACAATCAACCATATAACATGCCTGTATCTCTGCTAAAGATACACAGAGTCTATAACGCGTTTAGGATCTTGCTTACCAGCTCGAAGTGCTGTCCTCATATCTGGTTCCCAGTTTTGCAATGCCCTGCTGATACCCAACTGAATAGCTCCAACTTGACCTTTAAACCAAACATTTTGAGTAAACCGTTAGCCACAGTTGAATGCTTGAAGTTTGTTCATTTGCATAAAGCGATAGCAATGTTATCTGCTTACTTATACTAGCTAGTGTAACTACAAGTGACTATACCAGATTAGGTAATCGTTGAGGGGTTTTTACCTGTAGTTCCACCGCCATTAACAGTGCACTTAATATCCCAACTACCTAACGTTTTAGTTTCAGCAAGCGGGCGTAGAAGAGCAGCACGGTGATCAAGCATAGGGAAATACACATCGAACTCTTTGTCGTTAACAAGAAACTTCCCTTTCCCTGGAACAATCCAAACACGTGCAGTACTACACTTCCTTCTCCCGGTTCCATACGCTCTCCCAGATTCATCCACTTGTCTCACCCTCGCTTTAGCAATCTCCTCTTGCATCTGGAGTTCTATCGCAGCTCTTGACGACTTCTTAGAACTCTTCTCACGGCGAATGTTTTCAATCTCAGACAGAGGAGGCAACCCTTCAACTCCTTGGAAATCCTTCAAGGCTATCAAACTATCAAGCATCTCATCTGTTATACCAGACTTTGCAATCAAGTCTCCAAATGCTCTATCAGGACCTGCAACAATAAAGTAAATTCTAAATCAGTAAACCCTTACTCTAGTTTCGACTTAACTCCTTAATCAACTAAACACACTCACGTGATCATTAAATCCAAATCATGTGACCAGATTTGGATCATTATTTGTTTTATTAAGTAGAAAGTTAAGAACTTTTTGACCTTTGATGATCTCAGTGAGCTCTTTCTCTTCTTTTTCAAACACTTCCTTCTTGACACGCTCTTCTTCCTCATTCACCAAGCTATCATCAAAGCTAACAGGCATCATCTCTCCACTAGTATCAAACACGACCTTATCATCATCAGCTTCCCCCTCCTTCAAGTCCCATGGCTTAGAGGACGACACATCCCATCCATCAGATTTCACATCACCTTCGTTATTACCGAACACGGCTTTCTCATCTCCTTCCTCGCTCATGTTCCATCGCTTAGGCTCCTCCTTCGGCCATTGGCCATCTCCACCAGCTGAGGCGGATCCGGAGGAAGAGAAAGGATCGGACTTTCCGTCGTTTAATCCAGAGAAACTCCAGGGAGCGTCGTTTCGATTGTCATTTCCTCCGCCGCCGCCGCCGGTGCTGTTGGTGGAAAGGGGACGGAGAAAGGAGGAGGAGAGGATCTGAGAGTTGGATTGGGATGAAATTAGGGTTACGAGACGGAGATTCGAAGATCTAAGGAATAAACGAGAGAGCATGGTGAAGTATAGAGAGATTTGGGGGAAAAGAGTTGCAGATGTTGGAAGAAGAACGGTTAGGGTTTTACTTTAAAATTCTTTAACACTAAATAACCAGTCCGGTTTAATCAGGTTTGTTCCGGTTTGGTTAGCAGTCAATTAATTTATATATGTTTTCCTTTTTTTTCTCCATATATATTTTTTCTTCCTAACTGCTGCTTCCTCTCCGTCGAGGTTTTTGAGTGTTCCCGGAGATTTGCATACAATTGAATTGAATCGAATCGAATCGAGATGGTTTACATAGTTTCGTGGGACGAATTCGTAGATCGATCTGTTCAGCTTTTCCGAGCTGATCCCGAATCTGTACGTTATTATCTTTTTCTCTCTCTCGATTTCGTTCCTCACTGTTTCGCTTTTTGGAAGTTTAGATTACAATCCGTAGATTTTATCGTATTTGGTATTCAATTGCTGATATTGAGTTCCGTGGTGTTTGGTGGCGATTCGGTAGAGGCAAATCTTACATGTTCTTTTTTTAATGAGTTTGGATTCGATGTTTTGTGATGTAGACTCGGTATGTCGTCAAGTATAGACACTGCGATGGCAAACTAGTTCTCAAGGTTACTGATAACAAAGAGGTATGTGTTATCCACTGTGCGTCTACTTCTCTATTTTTTTGTATCTTTTTTTTATGGTATGATGCTGATCTGGAGAATGCTAATTTAGGGGTTTTCTATGATTATTCATAGACTTTATCTTTGGTTGGTGCTGTTATCCTGCTTTGGTTTTGGTGGATGTTGAAACATGTTTGTGTTTGTTAGTCAAAGTTCTATGGTTTAGGCCTCCTTGTGTTACTTATATAGCTTGCAGTTGCACCATCTTAATTACCTCTCCCTGTCATTGTAGCTTTCTTGTGCAAGCATATGATAGATTTTTTTTTTCTTTAAATTAGTGTCTCAAGTTCAAGACAGACCAAGCACAAGAAGCCAAGAAGATGGAGAAACTGAATAACATCTTTTTCACACTCATGGCCAGAGGACCTGATGGTAAGAAGAATGAATGAATGTCACATTACGTTTGAAAGGAGTTCTACTTTTGTGTGGTGTTCATTGGGCTTTATAGCTTTTTCAGTTTATTTATCTGTTGGCTGTTGTAAATTGCAGTTGATCTCTCTGAAGTCACCGGGAAAGAACCGATGGAGACGCAGCCTGCCAAGAAAGGGAGAGGAAGAAAGCAATAAGTCTCGTTATTTAATCTGTTTTTTTTCCCCCTCATTTTTGTCAAGATTTTCCTTCATTTTTGTTAACTATTTTGAGATGGAGTTTTTTATAATTATTTGGCTTTTGAACTCTTTTTGTTATGATCGTATCCAAGTTAACACATTGAAATCATTTATTTTTAAGTGTTCAAAGAGAATGGAAACGATATGCAATAAGATCATCCCCATGTTTTGTTTCTTATGACTGTTTTTAAAACCAGTTAGTACGATTATTTGGTGATATATTATGTTATCTGGTGCCTGTAATAAATTGGAATCAGAATAGATTAGGTATATAGAATGAAAATGTTGATGAACTATGTTATTGATATGATGGTGGTTATAATTCTATATACACAAGAGCAATTAGGATCAAACCTAAGTAATAAAAAGGATCTTAAAGTGAGGATTGATGAATAATGATAATGAAAGAAAAGTAATCAGGGAGATTGATATGATGATTTATACGTCCCCTCAAGCTAAAAGGCAGTGCGAAATTGTACATAAAAAACAGTTTGTATATGAATTCATAATTTTTTGTTTGATAAGGTAAAGAAGCGTCATGATTGAATTATGTGTAGCTTTGAGTAGATTTACCGTGATGAAGAAACTTCGAAAAACATGTTCCAAAGAAGCACATAGCTTTATCGAAGTGTGAACAACTTAAACAAATGATCCTCTGGATCACGAACTACAAAAATCGTTAAGAAGAATAAAAGTTGATGGAGTCGACCATGGTGATTTTTTTTTTAATGAACAAGGACAAAATTGTAGAAAAAAATGAGTTTGTTGGTTACTAAACCCTTTATCAAAAAAAGAAGAAGAAGGAAATGTAACATACTCTGCTGTCATATTGAATATGAAAAACGTTCTTAAATTTTATATAGAGATCTCATCTATTATATAAAGAAGAGCAATCTCTCCTCTGAAGGCATCCACATCAGCGTCACGCTGGAATGTCGACGTAAGACGGATTAAAAAAATTGGGCTTACTTACAAATTTCATGGCCCGTTTAACCCAAGCTTCCTAAAAATATTGTCTGCTCCTTTCACCACCGTCACTCACGACCCTTTCTTTTCTTCCTCGCCTCAGATCACAAACGGAAACGGCAGAAGTTAATGGTTTGCTATCAATGTTACGACGATGATATATGTAAGCCCCCTCCTTCTAAAATTTTCGTTCAATCCTTTGACTGCAGAATGACTAATTCCACTGTCTATTCCTCCGATTTGAAGATCGGGAGGAGCTCATCCGTCATTCATGCACGCGTCTTACGGCTCTGGGAGGCACGCCGTATGAGTCATGGAACATGAAGTTCATCGATCTGCTACTCATCGATAGGCATGTAAGCTTCACATCTTTATTAACTTTTACTTGCTTGATTTAAACCTTTTTATGTTATGATTGGGTTCTTATTTCTGTGAATCCAGAAACTAGGGTTCTTAATTGTGTGAATCTGAATTCATGTTATGATTCTGTTTTTCTATGTTAGAGAATTTAGTCCAGAAAATCTCTGTTTTTCTAAGTTAGTAGGTTTTATGACTGTTATTGTCATCTCCGATTTGATAATTAATTGGATTAGGTAACCCTGAGTTGTAATGTTGCTACCAATTTGAGATGATTTAGGTTTAGATTGATTCATAAAACCATTGATCGGGACATGACAACTGGATCATATAATCAAAATAAATTACGTTCTGTCAAGAAGTCTTAGATGGTACAATGACTCTAGCAGCAAGAGACAGGGCTGTAAAAGAATTCATATTCTTATAGCTATCAAGAAGATATGAAAATAACATTCAAAATAATAATATGCAGTTGGTGCTTATGAATCACGTTTTATGTTGATTGGTATAAGGAAGTACTGTTGATTGGAATAAGGAACTCGGATGTGTAGTGTTGCTTTGACGTGAAGTAGTTTCTAGGGTTCTTATTTGTTTAAATGTGCGAAAACCTTGAATCAGTCTTTAGAATAAAGAAAAAAATCATTGACTATTGTTCATCAGTTTTTGGGATTCGTTTATTGCTCTGATTCTGTTTTCATTCTGTATGAGGTGCCCAACTTATTTGAATCAAGTGTTCCATCTTAATGTTATGATTCGTCTGACTAGAAAGGGATTGTTAATTAAAGATTCGTGACTGGTTCTATATGAGTCATCAGATGTATGAATTGATTCTTATATACGCTTGCACGTCTGATTCTGATGTGGGTCTAACTGGTGACTGTTTCACTGAGGATAGCTCTATATGTAGGCATATATATATATATATATATATATATATATATATATATATATATATATATATATATGTATATATATATATGTGTGTTTATTGAAATGGTTTTAAAAAATACAGAAAGCTCAACTTCATTATGGTTTTGAAGTGTATGCAAATGCATTATTTATTCATTGTTTTGTTATATTTACTAGGAAATCGTCCCAACTATAATTTTTATTTACAAGGAAACGCATATGCTAATAGATTTTGGACAACTTATGTATATATTTCTGATATATGCTTGCTGTGTTACTGGGGACCATCATGTTCGCGAAAATCAATGCTAAACGTTATCCATCCTTCCGGCCTATGCTCTCCGCTGGGTTGATGTATTCCCTTTCTGAGTTTGACGTCGCTCTGTGTGCTCAAAAGTTCATGCTTACTGACTCCTTCTTGGTCATTCTTTTTAATGAGTCAACGTGTTTGGAAGAGTTGACCAATCCGATCTATTCATTCCCTGAAGAAGCTTTCCATTTCTGTGATGCAGCTGGGTTGCTTCGACTTACTGACACAAACCGTCGGCTCCCAGGTAACCGTATTTGTTAGGCTCGCAAAGAATATTCCCATTATCTATTAATATAAACTTCTTTCAGACATTATCGCTGAGATAACTGGTGTGAGGAGTACCGTTAAAGAGCCTCTGAAAGGCAAAAACCACGTCATGGCGACAGTAAAGATGGACAGGTTTCTCTTCCTTCTTACAACTTTTTATATAACTTTTTATTTGGAGATACCTATGTTAATTCGGTATGGCTAACTACAAGTTAATTTCAGCGGAGAAACTGTTATACTCAGTCTATTCGACCCTGAAGCAATCTCCTTCCACAGAAAGCTTGAATCCATGATTGTTCCTCCAATGGTGGTTGTTGCCACAAACGTAAACCCACCCGAGAATTGTTGGAGGTAGTGCAATTTTATTGATTTAAAGTTTCCAAGTTTGCTGGTGTTTGAAATATTTACTGATGAACAACCTGCTTCTGTGTAGGGCGTTTGTTCGTCAATGCCACTCCAGGGACACATGTTTACTTTGACGGAATAACCAGCGCTGGGCAGGACCGTCTAACTCGGTTAGTTGGATATGTTTTCCCAAATTCAAACTCACTACATAGAAATGTGAACCAATTACATGTGTTTATGTAGATTGGCCGCTAGAAAGACTGGTCTACCATCAACAGAGCCGTTATTAAGAGAGATTCCAGAAGTCGAGCAATTGACAATAGCTCAGGCCAATAGCTTTGCCATCCTCCATCCCTCTGAGGTAAATTAGCTACCATGTTGTTCTCCTTTTAGCTATCTGTGGTCTGACTATGTTTATCGTATTTTAAAAATAGGAATTTGAGATTCTGTGCATAGGGAGAGTTACTCGGATCAACTCTGAGAAAGGGTGGTCCTACGTTGCTTGCTCTAAATGTAGCAGGGAACTCCAGCGCAATAATTGTGGTTTTACATGTGTGCGATGTGAGAATACTAACGCTGCTGGTGTTTTACGGTATGAAACAGGCTACTCCATGTAGTTATCTTATTCCTTTTCATAATTTATCATTAATACTACTAGGAAACAATCCCGCGCGTAAACGCGCGGGAAAAAAGTTTTTTTCTTCTAATTTTGTTTTAATTTATTTAATTTATATTAATTATTTAAATAATTTTAAATTGTAATGTAGTAATTAATATTCTTAGAAAAATAACAATTTTTCTAGTAGAATACATATATAATAAAAGAACAGTTTATAAATAGCTTGTATGAAAATGAGAAAATATTATGTTATTTTTATGAGAAAAATAAAAGTGTGGTGTAGTATTCCAATATTAAGTAACACAATTTTTTTTAGTGATTTTTAATTTTTATTTTCTTTGTAGCGTTTTATTTATTGAATTGCTTCTTTTCTTGCATTTATATCGTCATTTACTTTGTTTTAAATCTTATTGTTTTGCTGCTTTTTAATTTCCATAAAAAACTTATTTACTACACTTCCTAAAGTCTCCTCATCACTCCTGCTTATTACAAACTGTTAAAATTCAATGTTAATTTTGTAATATTTTTTATTGTCTTTTATAGATAGATACTAAAATTGAGTAAAACAATTATTATTTCGATGCATAAAGTGTTTCAAATCTATTGTACCGTTTTAATATTGATTGGGTTGTATGTAATTCTTGAAATTGTAAATCCAGTTGAAGTTGATTTATACTTAAAAGATGTGACTTTATCATTAAATTTTCTTATCACTTGAATATTGTTTGATTATTCATGCATTTAGGAATTTATACATACATAGTCTTTATTTATACACTGTAGTTTAATAATAATTATAAGTAATACACTTACTTGAAATTTAATCAAGTCACTTGCAGTTTAATCATTATCCTAATTATGTCTTGTTGAAATAATATTATATTTGAATCATCTTCGAGAATAATTTTAACATTATATCTACTTTAATATGACAATGGATTATTGAATAATCAGTTATCTAAGTTTAAAAAGAACTTTCATCGATTTTAGTTCTCTTAAGTTGCTAACAATGTCTGGTCTTATACATTTTTTTTGCAAATAAGTTCCAACTCATTTTTAATAGTTTCCTTAAAAAAAATTCATGATTATAAGATATGTAATTCCATCTACTTCCTGAATTAATTTTTAAAAATATATATTTTAATTTGATGATAAACTATTTTTCCTGTCAATTAATGTTACGCATATGATTATAAAATTTGTATATAATGATGAATATCTGGAACTGTGTAAAATCAAATGTTACTATCAAAATAGTTAATGATTTAGCTACTTCAAACAAATCTTCATAAATGAAATATCTATGTTATTTTGACAAAGTTATTATTTGTTTTCATTAAACTGCATTTGTTCTTTAATTGTACTGTAAAAATTCTTATAGACCACAAAATAGTGAATTATATTTATATATATATAGGTTTTAATTCTAACAGTATTTTATATTTAAAACTTACCTTGTTTTGAAAGATTGAATAGTACCCAAGTGATCATCTTCATATATTTTTGAGGTTGATGTTGTGTTTAAGTAAATATATCTTATTATTTTCATGTTTACACGATTTTTTTATATAAAAGGAAGCCGAACCCACCTTCCATCTATCTTATTAAAGTTGTAGTACTCTTTAGGTTTGTTTGGAAACTTAAATAGTAGTAATAAAGAGTTTAATGTTGTTTGGCTATAGGTTTAAAGGAGTTGGGCTTTTAAACATTGATATAATAGAATTGGGTTGTTTAATTTATTTTATGTTATGATTGGCTTTAATCATTTGGCCCATTGAATTAATTTGTGTTTTTAGTTTATATTTTATATAAAGACCATATTCAGTTTTATTTATTGTTGACTAAATTAAAAATAACATCAGTTTTTAAGATAATAATAATTTACATTTCAAATAATTTAATACTCAAATATATTTTATCTAAAGTATTTTACATTATTCAAATTATCATAAAGACACAAAATATTTGAATAGTTTAAACTAAAATATTAAAATTTTGTTTTTGTAACTGGATATTTATCCGAAACACCTATCCCCAAAATCAGTTTTACCCCGATTAATCTAAAACTAGATCTTGATCCGCGCGCCCGCACGGGTATTTTTTTATAATTACATAAACAATTAAAACACACAAAAACTTAATAATTTTATATATTAGTTTCATATAATGGGTTCATTTGTCAGATTTTATTATATATATATATATATATATTTGTGAGTTGTTATATAGTTCTCTTATTGTATGAGTTTTAAAAGTTGAATCTACCGTTTGAAAAGATGGGTATCCAATATGTAAGTCAATCTGATTTTTCAATTGAAAACTTAAATTCAATTTTATATTATATTTAAACACTTAATAAATTTATTTTATTGTATTTTTAATTTTTATTTTATTTTATAATTATATAAACATTTAAAATACACAAAATTTAATGATTTTATATAACAATTTCATATAATGGGTTCATTTGTTAGATTTTAGTTTATAATTCATAGATAAATTACTTTCATGTTTTTGTATTGTGTTATATATATATATATATATATATATATATATATATTTGTGAAGTTTTATATATTTCTTTTATTGTATGAGTGTTAAAAGTCGAAGCTACTGTTTGAACAGATAGGTAACCAATATGTAAGTCAATCTAACTTTTTTTATTTAAAATTTACATTATATTTAAACACTTATTAATTTTAATTTTATTGTATATTGAATTGTATGTTGTAACTCCAAATTATTACAAAATGATTTAAATCATCTATTATATATTTTTATATGAAATCGAAAAATAAAGAAAATGGATTTTAAAACTTTATCATGTTTTTAAACTTGATTTTTATTTTATTTGAATACTAATATCTATAAGTATACATGTAATACATATAAACTATGCATTTTCTATAATTATATTATTTAACAGGCCATCGAAATGCTTCTTTATGGGCTGGCAAAAACAAACTTACAACAGCCCAACAAAATAATAATTAGACATTAATCAATACTATTGTGTTTTAACTTCAGTGGCATAAAGTTATAATTTTTGTGGAAAACTAAGGGGTATATACTATTTGTACTTCCCCTTTAATAGTTTAGATTAATCCTAGAAATCGTAACCAAACCGTTATCATATTGGAACCAAATATTTATCTGATATTAGTCGGTTATTATAATTATTACCAAACTCAGCTCAAACCAAAAGAATCGAACCGGACGCAAATCAATTTATATAGATAACAGAACAGATCGTATATCTGTAGAATTAAAAAAACTACGAACATAAAGAATCCAACAAAAGTTGAACCCAAAATCAAACCCCAGTCCAATTACATTCAATACGATCATAGTTTTTGAAATACGGTAATAACCGATGACTTATGAATATATAATGTTTTTCCAAATTAAGTTAAATCCGCGCCGGTGCGCGGGTCAAGATCTAGTTTATTTTATTGTTAAAACATAATTTCCTTATCAAAAGAAAATTTGATGTTTATCAAAACTTCAATATAATAATTTGCACTTTGCTTCCTCGGTCAATAGATATTATTGTAATAATTTATACACGATTGAAACTATGTGCTATTATAAAACTGTGTGATAATAGTAATAAATTTAATATCTAACTAATTTGAAGTTTGGGGGTAGTATGTGACAACAATAGTTTTTATTATGTTTTCTTCAACCACAAGACAAAGACTGGACAAAACACATTTATTTTATTTGCTATTTATAGAGAAATCTTATGCAACCCATTTCATCGTCTCACACCACAAGTTTGACAGCATGCTTTGACCAGAAGACACATAAAAAAAAATAACAAAATTTCGATAATTTTCAAAAATGTTTTGAGTAGAAAGTATGAAAGATTTTTTCAATATATATATACGAGTACACTTAGAATAAAGTTAGTGAATGTAATCGCATATTTTAGAAACAATGTTTAGATTTCAAACACTTTAAAGCATTGTTTATGAAAAGAGGTTGAATTTCAAAAGTTTATTTATTATATTTAATATATAATGATTACTTTTATTTATCATTGATGTGTTTAACTAATTCTTCTAGTTGGAGATCTAAGTTAATTCTTTTTTGTCTAGTATTCATATCTTTTGTAATTATCTTTTTTACAACAACAACACCAATAATATCTATCACATTATCTTTATAAATATAGATTATATACGTTCAAAAGTCCTATATGTTGATTTCCTTATTTTATTTTTTAAAAAATACCTTTTGTCTACAATTTCCATAAGTTGATCATAATCATTTTTTTTTACAATTTATTAATACACTCTTCGCTAACATTTGAAACTAGGTGTTTTGCCCGCAATTGCGGGCTTAATAATTTTACTAATATCTATAAACAAATATATAATCAATTTAAGTAAATTATAATAAATTATTGTGCATACACTCAAAACATTTAGTAATAATCGAAACAGATTTTTTTTATATATAAAATTTTTCATCATCATATAAATAAATTTCATTGCACAAATTAAATGTGAAGTTCTCATAAATTTAAAATATTTAGTAATAAATTAATATGTTTTCCAGACATAACAAAAAGAAGTATAATAAAATTAACTTTAGTAATGTTTTGGATAACACAATATAAATTAACTATACATATATTCTTTGCAAATTGATTTTTTCATAATTAAATATATATTAACAAATATAATTATTTTTCAAGGTTAATAAAGACTTTATAGCATAGTATAAAAAAGTTAGATAAAGATAATTATTAAATTCATGAAATTCGTGTTAAATTTAGAATTAATTATATATTAACAAATATAGTTATTTTCAAGGTTGATAAACATAATATAATTTTTTTAAATAAGGATAATTATCAAATAAATGAAATTCGTTTTTAATTTATAATTAATTATATATTAACAAATATAATTATTTTTCAAGGTTAATAAAGACTTTATAACCCAATATAAAATAGTTTTAGATAAAGATAAATCTAAAATCAATTGAAATTCGGTTTTATATATGTTTAATTATATATTGAAATTTTTAATTATTTATTAAGGGTATAAACGATATTAACCGCTCCAACTTTTAACGTGAGAGCTTCGTTGCGAAAAATCACTTCGCAAATAATAGTATAGATATTGTTGAATTTCAATTCAACCGTATAATAAAATTATGTTCTGAAATTTTCTAACTTTCTCTAGTCCTCCATTAAAATCATTGAATATAAATATATTACCCTATAAGATCTATACAAAATTGATGAATTATCGATTCTTGGTTGATCACATAATGGTCAATTCATATAATAGAAGACTATTAATGATATTATTTTATTATAAGTATATTCACTGAATAAATTGAAAAATTACATCCTATAGTAAGAAACTAAAACTTATAATTTCATTACCATTTTTTAAGATTCTTATTTCTCTTACTCGAATTACTCTTTTTAAATTCCAGAAATTTGTATGTAGGGAGTTTGATGCCTTCCATATCTATGTCCTTTTAGTTTGTAAATCAATCGTCATTTTTTTTTTTCCTTTTATAAGGGAAAAATATTCAATGATTGTGTCTGTTAGTTTAGGAAAGTATCAACCCTTCATTTTGGATTTTATTTATTTTAAAAATACAATGGGAAAGTATATAAAAAAAATGTATTCATTTAGACGTTTTTGTTGGGTTCTTATAAATATAAAATCTATTTTTAGTACTTAACTGGCATAAAGTTGTCAAAAGTTTAGGGATGTGTTTTCTTGCTCAAGGTTGTGTATTTTCATTTACAAAAATGCAATGCTTCATAATATTTTTAAAAAGGTTTTAAGTTGTGTGTTATTATTTTTAAAAAGGTGTCTTTTCATTAAAAATAAAATAGTAGTTAAGAATGTGGATCAAATTTAAATTATGATAAATAATTAATTAGTTACACATATTATTTTTTTCAAATTAATACTAATAATTAACTGTAGATTGGTGTTTATATATTTGATTTGGTAAGATAATAGACATATATTAATAACCAGAGTTAGCAAATACTCCATCTGTTTCAGAATAATACATGTTTTAAGTTTTTCACACTTATTAAGAAAACATTTAAAACTTAGTTATTAAACATATTTTTTGTAATTTTATATTTCCTTTATTTTTAAACCAATAAATTTTTTTAAAAATGCAATAAATGGTTTTGGAATGTAAATTTTTTTATTATTAGTTGACAAAAAGTGCTTTGAAAATCTAAAAAATATATTTTTTTGAAACAAAGATTTTTCTAGAATATGTATCTTTTGGAGGGATTATCTTTCACCATAAATACAAACACTTTTTCACATATTTTTATTTTAAAAGTTAAAATAGTTATAAATAATCAAATGAGAAAAGTAACATCATTACAAATTTATGCAAATTAGGTTTGGAAAAGAGTTATCCTTAAACATGTTTAGTAATTTTATCATTTCTACTATTATAAGTAACAATAGTTATAGAAATGAAGAAGATGAAAAGACACAACAGTTTATTTTTTTTTTTAAAGATACACACACCTTCTCAGTTTTTAGGCTTGTTTATTTTAATATAATTTATATTAATATTTTTAATTAAAAATCATTTGTTAATACAAGAATATTTAAGTTTGAAATAAGAAGACAAGCAATAATAATAATATTTAAATAATTTTTAACAAAATAGTTATCTTTTATAAATTTCAAAATTCTTTAACAAATCTTTCACATTAGATATAAAAATAAGCCAAATCTCCAAATTATTTTGTTACGTAAATATAAGCAACTTGAATCAATTTTGTTGTTTGTTCTTTATGATATTGACCCAGTTTTCAGTTGAGACATTAGTTTGCTGTTTTTTTTTTATTACTATAAGTTTTGATTTAGTCAAATTATTTAAGAGCATTCTATTGATGATAATGTGCCTTATCTTATTAAGAAATGCAAATTTAATTAAGGTGTAATGAATATGTAATAGGATTTGTTTTTCATCCAATAAATTGCTTTAGTTACAAAATGTCTTAATCTTTTTCTTTTCATAGTACCATGATATATCTCAGCAATGCATTGGTATTTTATAGACGTTATATGTCTAAAGATGTCTTTAATTCTTAAATTGTGTTGGTCTTTTAGGATTTATCTTCTTAGCTAACTGTAATAAAATTGTGTCTCTTCATAATAGCAATTTTCATAACTTTTGATTGTCCTTTTTATATTACCAAAAATTGCACCCGTCACAAAAAAATCAACCGCATGCAAATCAATCAATTGATACATTATTTATGCACACACATTTAAGTTAAATTCCAGAAAACATGAGCAGAATATTTAACAACTTAGAATCTGTCAACATATATGCAGAATCTATTTAAGCAGATCAGATCAAAAGTCAAATTTATTTCTTGTTAGCAATCCCATGATCGTATTGTTTAATAAAAAGTTAAGTATAATTTTGGTTATTGTGTGTGGTTACTTTTGTTGTATTATGGGACACATACAATCTTTTATTTCACTTGGTCCTTCCTCTTCGTTTCTCTAATCCTCCAAAGTCATTAAAGAACCATTGATCAAACTCACCGTATTGGCTCCAGTGGTCACTAATAGTGTGGTGGTTGACTTCGGTTCAGAAATAAGTATAATCTTCATATGAGGGTGAGAGCGATCAGAATTAAGTTTTCATGTTTTAGAAAAAGTTTCATATCTAGGCTAACCGATCATCACCTTCCGGGACGCTGACGGTGACCCTCCTGCAGCGTTGACTCGGCCGCGTTTTTGAAAACTTGTTCCCATAACTAAAAATGTAATGGGTAAAAATAACAATGGCAAAGGAAAACGATAAAAAAAAAATATAAATTGTTAAGAAATTTTATTAAGGGTTGCGTCATTTGGTGTTTCAAAAAGAAAGATTGTGTTCTTTGAGAAGTAGATGATTCAAAACTGACGCATTAGGAGACACGCCGTTTAGATTATAAACTGATGATCTCATACCTATAAACCAAACTAAAACTTGACCATTAGATTGCCAAAGGAAACAATCTCTACTTTTATATTTAAGCTTTATTTTCCTATAAAAAAATGATGACATCAACAAAGATAAGAAATAGGTTTGCTATATATGCATTGAACATGTGTGTGTCTACCAAAAATCTAATGGCGCCAATAAAAGAGAGTTAAAACCAATAGTTTCCGCGTGTATTTATATGGGTATCATTAGAAAAAAAAATTAATTTGAATATCAAGTTTCTGTAGTTTGTTTTTGTAATGTTTATCAGCAGAATCAACTTAATAAACATTACATTTTGTAGGATTGATTGGTTTGCGTGATATGTTGTGTCACAACAATAAAAGGAGAGCCTTAAAAAGGATAAAGTAATCTTCAAATCTCTTTTCCCAAGTTTCTACTTGTCAATACATGAAGCTCATAAATAATCTAGCATTATTCATAAACCAGAATCATACTTTATTAGTGACTGCAAAATTATTTTTAGGTTGAACAATGAAGGCAAAGAATAAAGAAAATTTTCTAAGAAACACTGTTGATGTTTATAATCTATATATAACATTCTCAAAAGGTACATCCTTAAGTTTTTATAAGAGTCATGTTGTTTGAGAGACATCTTTTTACTTAAGAGTTGCAAGAAAAATAATTTTGTTATAAGAAGCAAAAAAAAATTAGAAAAACATTAGATGGAAAATTAATAAAATTAGGACTTTCAAAAAAAAAAAAATTCAAAAATACAGGAATTAAACATATAATGAAGGGTCATGTTGTTTGAAAACATCTCTTTACAGAAGCATTGCAACAAACATAAGTCGGTTATAAAGAAAAAACATATTAGAACCATTAGATGGAAAATAAAAAAAATAAGGACAATTATGTTAATAACTCTTCACACATAATGAAGGGTCATGTTGTTTGCAAGACATCTCTTTACAAAAGAGTTGAAACATACATAAGTCGGTTATAAATTAATAAACATATTAGAACTATTAGATAAAAAATAAAAAATTAGGACCATCAAATGAAAAACACAACAATTAAACATATAATGAAAGGATGTGTTAGATTAATAAATAACTTAATTATGTTTCTTACTAATAAAGAGATGTGTTCTTTTAAGAGATGAAAAGTTATGATTGAGGGTGTTTTACATCCATTATATCATAAATACAAAAGAATTCTAACCATTGGATTGATTTTTTTCTATAAAAAAAAGAATGATGCATAAGTGAACAGAAAAAGGTTTGCTATTATATATAGATTAAATTAAATATATTTAACATAAACAAAATATCTAGATTAAATGTCCTAAACCATATAGACATCAAACCAACAAACCGGCAACACTATATATACTATCACCGGTTCAAAATTCAGATCTTGGATATGAAATCTAATTGCGTGAAACATTATTATTAACTTCATATATTCATTTTGCACAGAATTATATTTCCTTTCTTAGTGTAAAAATCCATGAAGTCACAACTCTTAAGTGGGGATTATTGGTTCTAGTATTTATAGATTCAGAAATCCTTCTTAGATTTTGAAGTTTTTGACAAATCCACACATTTTAGAATCAAATAAGTAGATTTTAGAATCAATGAAATAGATTTTAAAATCAAAATAATTGAATTCTTATAAATCTGTCAAATGGATTTGTGATAAGCTTAAATTTGTAACAAAATAATATATATATATAAAACTACAACATATGTTTTATCATTTTCTATATCATATGTTATTATGGTAACATAAAATTCATCATATATTTGTTGTTATTGCCATTTTCACTTGATTGACATGTTTTCTTTGTTGATCTTCAGTTCCAAGAATTTCTTTACCCTTGTTATTAACTTCCTTAAAATCTTCGTCATCGGAAATTTTTTATTCAGAAAAATTATCGGTTCGTTAGAACTTTCGAAGAAACCTACGTAAACCAGCCCACACAAATATTCTATTCGTTTGTATCTTGTAAGGAAAAGGGGATGCACATTTAAAAATTAAAAATTGAGATTTATATATACCAAAAATTCTTTCGATAACATTCTTCAGAAAAACATGATGATGGTTAAACAACTCTTTTCATTTTATGGAATAGAATCTCCAGAAAACTCGTGTAGACCAAAATTTTTATGAGAAATTTTTTTGGTAAATTTTTATATTAACATCTGCGTATACGTAAAGCTAGGCTAGAGATAGTTGGTTAATACAATTATATGTTGTACTACTACGTACACGTTAAGATAACATAGAGATGGTGAAACATGATGGTTGTCTGAGACTCTCATATCAGTATTTTCTTATAGTTATTAGGGAAACATAGACAATATGTACGTAAAAATTGGACCAGAAATCCACTCAAATCTAATTTTAAATCAAATCCTTAAGTAAATCATTATTATTGAATTAACACCTGATTTTAAAATCTTTTTTAAAATCATAGAACCAATAACAGTGAATTTGATTATAGATTTTAAAATCATAGAAACAATAACAATGAATTTGAATATAGATTTTAAAATCATAGAACCAATAACACTATATTTGATTTGTATTTTCAAATCCACTAAAATATATAAACCAGTAACATCCTTTAATGGTGACTTTTCACAGTATTACGGCAGAAACCGACACCGAAACTATACGTGTTTGTACACATGTTAAATAAAATTTCAGAAAACAACCTTTTCAAAAAAAGTTCCAGAAAATGACATACTTTTTGCATGAATGACATTGATCACTTAATAAAAGAACATAGTTGGGTTATATCTACGAACCTTCCCACCAATCAACACAAACCAGTTATTTAATTCCTTTTAAAGATTTTGATAGTGGTGATATAGAGTACCGTAATCATTTCTGGAATCATAATCTAAGCATCCTTTCAAACAAATCACTTTACACAAACTTCATGAACGCACCCCTTACGTTGTTAAATTGACTTTTAATTTCTTTCAGATATGTACTGTATGTGATTTTTCTTAAATCCCATTTTTAATTGTGAGTTTCTACCAAAAAATCTAACCGCATGCATGCGATCACATTGCCAACGTAACGTACGGTTATGAATCGCACTTTAACTATATATTTTCAAGCCGCTATTGTTTCTGCTATGGCTTCTCTTAATCACTTAATGATATGTAAACACAGTACAATCATTTTCCCAGACTGTCTTTTCGTTAAGAAAAATAGTGACTGACACATATTATTAAACAGTCGTGTTCGTTCTCAGACTTGATCGAATGTTCTATAATGATATGACGTTTACTATGCCGTCCAACTTACGAGAACTTACGTCTACTATAATGTGACGGTGACTTCGCCAGAAGAGTGAAGAAACGGGCGAGGGATATGAGAAATGGAGAGGAAGATGATGAGGCGAGACTACGTTGAAACGGCCGAGGGATATGAGAAATGGAGACGAAGATGATGAGGCGGAGACTACACAAAAGACGAATCCGCAGAAGACAAAATCGTAAGGGCGGAGGGATCGGAGTGTCGTTTAAAATTGTTTTTTACCTTTTCAAACTGGAACTTGTTTGCTATATATAGAGACCAAAGGTTATGTACAAGAGACATGACTCTTAATTTAAGAGACATGACTTTTAATCTAAGGGACATGACTATTCTCTTAACAAATACAACCCTTCATCTGTAACTAATTTAACACAAATAAACATTACTAATGTGATGGTCAATTATAGATCTTTTCAAGGGGTGCAATGGTTTAATTGTCGGAAGGTGGTCATTCGGGAGACAAAAGGTGTTGGTTCGGGAACACAAAACAAGTCTTTTACTTATATATAACATGACATCATTTTTTTAAAGGATAACAAATCATGTTCGTTAGATTGAAAAATGAATCAAACTCAACCGTCAGATCTAAATTTTATTTTCCTATAAAAAATTGATGATGTCATAGATGAACAAAAACAGGTTTGCTATTATATATAGATTATAATGAGATATGATTTTAATTACAGCTATCGAGTAGAGCTTTTGGTCGCTGATATGACTGCTGAAGGTGTTTTTGTCTGTTTTGACGGTGTCATGACCAAGATGCATAAGCTTGAAGCACATGAGGCTGGTCAGCTGCTGGTGAGTTTTGGTTGTAACCGTTATTACGATCACCCTCTACCCTTTACTACCACTATAACTTTGGCTTTCTTAGGTATACAGTGGTGTGAACCCTGAAGACTCTCCAATGCCTCTGGTTATAACATGCATGAAAGGAAAAATCTACGCTTTCCATGTTAGTCTGTCTACAAAAAAATTCACAGAAAACCGTCAGGCCTTCACTATCACACGCATACTTGGCGAGCATGAACGTCTGCCGTCTTTGGACCCCGGCGCCAATGTAAGTCTACTGAAATTAGTTTCTTCCATTATTTGACACAACTGAAACCTTTTGTTTATTGTCTGCTCATAACTTTCATTCTTATCAGGGAAAAGGTACTTCCGATGCTACTACCATCATTGCAGTTTATACCGCAATACTTCCCCAACCCGAGTCTGGTTGGAGCAGTGTTGATAGGGGATTCATTTCAGAGCTTGAGTTTATTGGTGATGTTCCGATCAACACCGCTGAGACAGCTTCAGAAGTTGCAAAGGGCAAGCCTATGTCCTTAGATTAAGAAGATATGTCCCTTAGAACATACCAAAGCATCGTGTTCTTGCTATTTTCCACTTTATGTTTTCCATACTTTAAGTCTTTGTTTTACTGCTTTCCATTTTAGGCTTCCACTGGATACATAGTTGGTAATTTTCCTTTTAATGATGGTTACTTCTTTGCCATTTAAATTTATAACAGTTTATGGACAAAGAAAAATTCGTATCTAGAAAAATTCACAACAAACATATTACTGATAAAAGAAACACAAAATATATTAATTTATTGACTATTACTATATACCACTTGGACAACACCTACAAAATCTGCTTTGTTTATGGGAGATGTTTTTAAATTCACTTTCTCTTGCAAAACTTAACATAAACCACAGACAATTAATATATAATAATATAGGCATATACCTCACACATAAATTACAGTTTCTTTTTCATATTTCCTACATTATTAATAAATTTCTTGGAATCTTATATAACACCAACACTAAAAATCCAGACTTCATAGTTATATAATTAAAATTCATGTAGATAACGCTATCATATTGAAATCCAACTTAACAAAATCTTATAAATTTGTTACATATTTTATTAAAAAAATAAAACTATTCATATCATCTACCGCGTCATTCAATTCCGCGCGTAGCACGGACCGGCCCTAGTTATATATATATTATTCATCTGTCTTATTAAAACATAAGCAAATTTTTAAGTTGAACGTAATATTATTAATCTATAGTCTACTAACGATATAAGATTATTGTTACTCTACTCTAATCTTTACACGGTTAATTATAGTTCGATGTTGTTTAGGAAGTCAGTGCTGATTCGTATCTTATAATGATTTGGAACATTAATTTAAAACACCTTCTTATTTGTTATGAAAATCCTCAGTATATTCTTCTTCTTTTAAATCAGAAAATCCCGGTTAAATTTAAACCTCTTGATTAGCTATTAATCATAAAACATAAT
Organism: Eruca vesicaria subsp. sativa; assembly: GCA_932364175.1. Taxonomy (NCBI): domain Eukaryota; kingdom Viridiplantae; phylum Streptophyta; class Magnoliopsida; order Brassicales; family Brassicaceae; genus Eruca; species Eruca vesicaria. The sequence goes on from CAKOAT010385154.1 coordinate 145,246, forward strand.
ATCGATAGATATTAACAATCCTTTATGGAATTATCCCTTCTCCAAGTCAACCTATTTTACCTAAAATCTCGCTTATCTACTAAATCTCTTGGTTTGATATTAATTATAGAATAATAATTAGTTTCATGAATTGTTGGAGAGTATATTTTCTTCATGCGAAAACCTAAACTGTGATGAGTATATATAGATATTCTCATATCAAACATTCGACATTCACTATCACGAGAAGAAAATGACAAAACGAAACACTTTTGTATTCCTTAACTGTGTTAAACCTTAAAGGGAGAATTGGCAAATTCGCGTAAAGGTTCTTCATTATTGGAAACAAAACACGAGTTATGGAGACGACACATTAGAGTTGGTCCTCGCTGATGAAAATGTAAGTAACAAAAGTTTTATTGTTTTTATAATTCTCATTTTCTAATCAATATCTTATTCAACATTTCTTTGTTTTCTAGGGTGTTAAGATTGCAGCATTTTGTAAAAGGAATCAAATCTATCGACTAAAGCGAGATTTGCCTGTTGGGGAGTGGAAAACTATCAACACTTTTTCTGTTTCAGAAGCAAAAGGAAATTATCGCCCAACAATTCATCAATACAAGTTGACTTTCGGTAGTGAAACAGTGGTATCATATTGTGATAATCTGTGTGGTAATCATTTCGTTTCTCTTTCAAGTTACGATGATTTAAGGAATATCGATCAACATAAGTTTTTTGGCTTAAAAGTATGCAGCCATAATCATATAGTTTATTTACAACATAAATGATAAATACTCTGAAAACATTCTCTGATATTTTGTCATAATAAATTATTTATTGTTTTTACATACAAATATTATTGGACAAGTTGTAGATCTAGCTGAAATTCAAACTGTTCTAGTTATGGGGAAGGACATGAAAAAAGCTCAATTTCTTTTACGTGACTTCAAGTAAAATACATTGATTTTTATAGAAATCTGTTCTTCTTCTGTATTCTTTGATATGTATATATATAGTTATTAACAAATATGGATATTTATTTGCTTTTGAAATTGGCAAAAATACAGTGGTGATGAAGTTGCGAGTTGCTTGTGGGGCAATATGGGGATCAAGTTGAGACGCATTTTGTTGATTCAAATAATGAAATGGTTATTTGCTTGATACGGTTTGCCAAGATCGGTTGGTATAGAGGTATAGCTTCTTTTCTTATTCCTAATTTATGTATTATTGAATGGTTTTATTGAGTCATTAATTTTGATCTCTATATAGGTGAAGTACAAGTCATCAATGCTTTTGATTCTTCAATCGTGGATATCAACCCAAAGTTCGAAGAGGCTATTGAATTTACAAAACAGTAAGTTGATTTTCTGAAAAAATTTTGGTTGTGAAATATTTTCCAGAATATATCTAAATTTAAATAAATTGTTATGATAATTTGTAGGATGTTGGCCATTGATCTACCTCTTGCTCTTACAACATAAGTTCTTCATAAGATAGATGCAGGTTGAAAGTTGCAAAATCATTTGTTCAATTGAATCAGTTGATACAGATTGGGGTTGGTTCTACTTTGATTGTAATAGACATAACCGGCGAGTTACCAAACAAGGGTCGAAAGTGAAGAATGTTGATAGTGTTGGGTTCCTTCTAGATGGAGGAAACCCATTGGGTTTGGTTGGTGATAACCAAACTTGGATGTTGGGCCAATGATATTTATCCATGAGATTAGTATTGGGCCTTGGGGTTAGTGAGACACTATATAAAGTCTCTTAACCTAATTTTGTGGTAAGACTTTTAGAGATACACAAGAAGAAAGAAAGGAGGCAAAAGAGAGAAAAGAGAGAAGAGACAGATTTTCATCTAGGTTTGTCAAGACAGATTTGGAGGGTCAAACGGATTCCTTTTGAGCTGATATTTTGTGGGAAGCTTCTTCAGTCAGTGGGTTAAAGGTTCACCGAAGGGATTTGGATTTCAACGGTTGGATCTTCTGTTGTCTGGGTTTTCTTGAAGCTGGTCGTCACAGTTCTTCAGCAGTGCTGTCTTGAGTGTTTTGTAAATCCGACGGTGAGATCTTCTCTGTTTGAGCTAAAATTTGGCAGAGGTATTGTTGACTTGTTTATCTTGGATTTGTACGGTGGGATTAGTCTCTGGTTGCCGGAATCCTTGTGAGCTGAGGTCGTTTGGTTGCTGCCGGTTTTGAAGCTTTGGTGTTACTCTCTTGTTGTTGTTCTTGTGTTGGAGATAGCTCTTTGTAGCTAGAGTCTCTGTTCTGTTCAGGTTGTTGAACAGGGAGGACGTGATTGTACTCACATACATTTATATAGTGGATTGTTGAGTGGACTACGGTCCCGTGGTTTTTCCTTCTCACATCGAGGAGGTTTTCCACGTAAAAAGTGCTTGTCTCATTTAGTTATTGCTTATATTATATCCTGCTATCGTCGAAGTATTTTCCTCATATATTCACACAAGGTCAGGGGAACTTGAACACATATTCCGCTGCGCCGTGTCCCGTTTTCCCCAACAAAGTGGTATCAGAGCTTCTGGTTTCCTTAGAGCTTTGGGTTTGATAACTTCGAGTTATTGTTGCTTGTGTGAATGATGGAGACTATGGTAACAAACATGGGCAGGATGATAAGCTTGAATGGTGCTAATTATCATCTATGGAAGGGAAAGATGGAGGATCTTCTCTTTGTTAAAGAATTCCATCTTTCGGTGTTTCAGGAGAAGAAACCTGATAGCAAGACGGATGATGAATGGAAGCTGCTGCATCGCCAAGTGTGTGGGTTGATAAGGCAGTGGGTAGATGATAATGTGTTGCATCATATTGAGACTGAGATTGATGCTCGTTCTTTGTGGTTGAAGCTGGAGCAGTTATATGCTAGGAAGACCGGAAATAACAAGATGTACATGATCAAGAAGTTGATTGAGCTGAGGTAT
>CAKOAT010385154.1:150850-221696 GCA_932364175.1 Eruca vesicaria subsp. sativa
TTGATTCTAGCAAGTCTACTTCGGGTTACTTGGTAACATTTGCGGGTGGAGCTGTGGCATGGCAGTCAAGGCTGCAAAAGTGCGTTGCACTATCTACCACTGAGGCAGAGTTCATTGCTGCAACTGAAGCTTGTAAAGAGTTGTTGTGGATGAAGAACTTCTGTGAAGAGATCGGTTTCAAGCAAGAAAAGTATGCGCTTCTTTGTGATAGTCAAAGCGCAATTTGTCTCGGTAAGAACTCTACATTTCATTCGAAGTCGAAACACATTATGAGAAGGTATCATTGGATACGAGATGTGGTTGCTTCTAAGGAAGTGGAACTTGAGAAAGTTCATACGGATGATAATGGGGCTGATATGATGACAAAGTCTTTACCGAGGGGGAATATTGAAGTATGCCGAGGGATAGCCGGAATGGCTGTTTCCTCCACCTAGTCGGAGGGGGAGTTTGTTGGGTTCCTTCTAGATGGAGGAAACCCATTGGGTTTGGTTGGTGATAACCAAACTTGGATGTTGGGCCAATGATATTTATCCATGAGATTAGTATTGGGCCTTGGGGTTAGTGAGACACTATATAAAGTCTCTTAACCTAATTTTTTGGTAAGACTTTTAGAGATACACAAGAAGAAAGAAAGGAGGCAAAAGAGAGAAAAGAGAGAAGAGGCAGATTTTCGTCTAGGTTTATCAAGACAGATTTGGAGGGTCAAACGGATTCCTTTTGAGCTGATATTTTGTGGGAAGCTTCTTCAGTCAGTGGGTTAAAGGTTCACCGAAGGGATTTGGATTTCAACGGTTGGATCTTCTGTTGTCTGGGTTTTCTTGAAGCTGGTCGTCACAGTTCTTCAGCAGTGCTGTCTTGAGTGTTTGGTAAATCCGACGGTGANCTCTTGTTGTTGTTCTTGTGTTGGAGATAGCTCTTTGTAGCTAGAGTCTCTGTTCTGTTCAGGTTGTTGAACAGGGAGGACGTGGTTGTACTCACATACATTTATATAGTGGATTGTTGAGTGGACTACGGTCCCGTGGTTTTTCCTTCTCACATCGAGGAGGTTTTCCACGTAAAAAGTGCTTGTCTCATTTAGTTATTGCTTATATTATATCCTGCTATCGTCGAAGTATTTTCCTCATATATTCACACAAGGTCAGGGGAACTTGAACACATATTCCGCTGCGCCGTGTCCCGTTTTCCCCAACAGATAGTGGAAAGAGTAATGAAGTCCAAAACCTCTTTTTTTACTGTGACATATGTGGTGAAGTCACACATAATGTGTCACCTAAGTAAGTATTCTAGGGTTGTCCATAAATATTATTACATGTTTGATTCAATACTTTATAACTATACATGTTTTGTAACCTCATGTACAAACTTCATTTGTTTGTGAAAGATGATAGCGAGTCCTGCAGAGTGATGTTGCTTGACTATGTTGCCCAATCTATTATTGGTAACATTGCGACGGATCTTTGAGACGGTTCATATAATGAGGTTTTTCTTTCAACAACTTTTTCTAAATCATTAAAACATTTTATTTCCTTACAATAATATTTTCATGTTTTCACGTAGATTGAAGATCCAAATATCTTACCTGAACCTATTGAAAATTTAGTTGGAAGATCCATTTGTTTGGGTATCTCCATAAGTAATGATAATATAGTCAATGGATCTAACACTTTTAAGGTGTCCAACGTGTTGTCTGGAGATACGATTCAAAAAATCGAATCTCAAACAGAGCAAACTTCCTATATTGAGACAGTTTCGTCAACTCTTTCTGGTGGAGAGGTAATTTAGTTTGTTTCTTATAAATTACATTTAAAAAATAGCTAAAAATAATCAATATAACTGTGTTTGATGATGCACGGCTTTCAGGAGTGGATCCAAACAAAGAAACTTCATCTGAGGGTTTGTCAACACCATTTGCGAAGCGCAAAGAAGAAGATGCTGATCTACTTGACATGACATCTACGTCTAAGAAATTGTGCACTAAAATTATCAAGTTAGAGAAGATAAACCCTCATGATGCTTAGTCTTAGAATGATCATTCATTCGAATCCTTTTGATGTTGTTTTAATAGCTGCTTAATTTTAATTGCTGTTTTTTTAGTTTATTACTTGGATTTTTGGTTATCTCATGGTGTTTTAATGCTGTTTTTTTCATATTATGATCAACAAAACTGGTTTTAGCACTATACTCATGCATCTATATTATATAAGTCAATTATAAAAGTCAATCATACTCTCTATCTACCTATTCAACCTAGCAATTATTCTTGCAAAGTTACATAGATTCATTTCGATTCCAATGTAAGAACACATTATATAATATGAGTTTATGATGTTAAAGAAATTTTATTCTTAAGAAGTTTATTCTTACATACTCTCTATTTTCTCAGGAAGTTTGTTCTTAACAATTTTAAAAAAATAAATTTGAAATATTGAATCAAACTGAAACAAATAAAGAAACAAGATAATATATAAACTAATCATTCCTTATTTGAAAAAAAATCACATATTTACATTCTTACAACCCGCACATGAAATCAAAACCTAATTGCACTAATTTAAAATAAATTAATGAAAATGTGATTCAAATGATGAACAAGATAATATATTTAATGAGAATTTGGCCAAATAAAACACGAACTTTGCACGAATTGCCAAAAGAAACATGTACTCGAGCCTGACCAAAAGAAACATGTACTCTTGTTGACTTTGTTAGTTTATTAAAAAACTTACGTTTGACTCACCATTTTGACACACCGTTAACGAGCCGTTAAAACTGTGTTAACTCGAAATTAAATATAGGCGTACGTGAAACGACGTCGTTTTCAAATGAGATGAAACGACGTCGTTTTACGTGATTTGAAAATAAAAACAAGTAGACCTTTGGATTCAAACTCGGGTTGATCGGATCAAATGGCAAGGTATTTTACCATTAGGGTATTGACACTTTCATTATATTTACTAACACATTTAGTTTTATTGGTACTGACTGAATATTTAAAAATTCTCTAAAAACTTAAAAAATCTTTAAAATTTCAAAAATTGAAAAAATAAAGAATTTTTTTTTATAAAATTAATTCTGAAATTAAAATTAAAAATAAAAATTGTTTTTTCCTTAAAAAATCCAAAATTTTCCAAAATTTTAATTTTTTTTTAAATTCCAAAAAATTACAAATTCAAATAGAAAGCAAAAAAATTAAAGTTACATGTATCAGCTAAATATTAAATTTGCACTCATAATGGGTACAATATTTATTTTAAGCATTTTAATTTAATTTTAATATATGGGTATCTTTTTATGTGTGTATAATTAATTTCAATTTTTACCATTTAAAAAAAATTTTTTTTTGCAAGATTTTGATTTTTATTAAGAAAAAATAAAATTTTATTTTATTTTTTTTGATTGGTTAAATGGCAAGGTATTTTACCACTACGCCACTAGCACTTTCAATATATTTACTAGCACATTTAATTTTATTGGTACTGATTGAATATAAAAAATTCTCTAAAAACTTACAAAATCTTTTAAATTTCAAAAAATTGAAAAATAAAGAATTTATTTATAAAATTAATTTTGAAATTTAAATAAAATAAAATTTTATTTTTTCTTTAAAAAATCAAAAATCTTCCAAAATTTTCATTTTTAAAATTCCAAAAAATAAAAAATTCAAAGATAAAGCAAAGAACTAAAGTTACATGTATCAGCTAAAAATTAAAATTGCACTCATAATGGGTACAATTAATTTAATTTTAATATGTGGGTATCTTTTTATGTGTGTATAATTAATTTCAATGTTTTACCAATTTTTTTTAAAATTAAAATTTTGGAAGTTTTTTTATTTTTATTAAGAAAAATAAAATTTAATTTTAATTTTAATTTAAAATTAATTTTTTTTTTATAAAATTTCTTTATATTTAGTTTTGTTTTTTTGAAATTTGAAATTTTTTTTAAAGTTTTTAGAGAATTTTTTTTTTATCTTCAATCAGTACCAAATAAAATTAATTGTGTTAGTATATACATTGAAAGTGCCACTAGCCTAGTGGTAAAGTACCTTGCCATTTAATCCTATTAACCCGAGTTTGATTCCAAGGGTCTACCTGTCTTTATTTCAAATCACGTAAAACGACGTCGTTTTATATCATTTGAAAACGACGTCGTTTTACCTAACACCGACAATAAACGACATCAAAGTTTTCTGTTAAATTTGCTGACGGCGATTGGCAAGTCAATGAAAACATCTAAACTATTAAAGGGGAAGTACATTTTGTATTTAGCCCTAAGTTTTCCTCAATATTAACCAAGATATGCCACTGACATTAAAATAAATCTATGGGCTTCAATTGAGTTTCAGTTTAACTATTTTTGTGGGTTATATATACATCTTTTAAAATCATAATCTAATGGCCCAAATTAATTCATCTAATTATTCCTTCTCAATATAGTTATTACTATAGAACCTCTATAAATTAATATTAAATAAATTAATAATTTGTATACATTAATACTAAATAAATTAATAATCTCTATAAATTCATAAATTTTGTCAGTCTCTACTTACACTATTCAAAATTTGGCACAGAACAATAAAATAATAGAATAATATTTTTTTAGAAATTTTTATGTAAACATATGGTCTCATTAAAGTATAAATTAATAATTTATCTATGTATATATTTTATATAAATAAGAGCCTATTATTATATTGTTTGTTTTATATTAACAATGAAATTATCTTTATATTTTTTAACACTTAATATTTTTGATGAGATTTAGTAATATTATATCTAAAATCATATTTAAATTCTATGCAATATATTATATACACCAAATAATATAATAAATTAAAATAAATTTCCAATTTCAAAAATAATAATTAATGTCTTAATTTTTCTTATATTATAATAAATCTTTCTTAAAATAAAAAATCTAAATAAATAAAATTTTGTTAATTAATATCTTTATAAATTAAATTCTCAACATTATTAACTTATAAAGATTCTACTGTATATTAGATTGATTGTTCTTACAGAGTTAATTACTCTTCCAATTGGTTCTATAGTTACTAACGAATTTTTTTCTTCTAAAAGCTATATAAACAACAATTTAAAATAAGTTATAATTGACCTAATTTATATTTTCTTATTTAATAAGCTTTTTAAATCTCAATTTAGTTATATTATACACTTTATGTTTAGTTTATCAGGTAAAAAAACACAATACATTTAAGAAGAATACAATTCATAGTTTAAAAATGTACATTCAACAAAGTAAACAAGATACATCAGTTTATAATCTTAATCACATTAACCAATAACATGAATGTTTTAAAAACATTCAAAAACATATTATTTCATTGAACATATACCCGCGCGGGCGCGCGAGTCAAAAACTAGTTGTTAATTAATTCTAAAGTCAATGAAAAGTTTGTGTTTTTTTCGGCCAGCCCAAAAGTTCATGTCTTTTTTTGGCAATTCGTGAAAAGTTGGTGCTTTTTTGGCTGAATTCCCTATATTTAACTAATCATTCCTTATTTGAAAAAATCACATATTTACATTCCTTAAAACCCGCAAAGGAAATCTCTGTGAAACCTAACATTACTAAACGATTGGAGATGCTAACCTAAATCCATCAATAGCGGCTATCTAACTGAAAATTTTCCGTCAACCCTTATTCATACAGAGTGTACTACGTACACATGATTTCTATCTGCTTGAAAAGGTTAATCACTTTCCTGTTTTGTTTACCTATTGTCTCTTATAAGCTTATATATATATATCTTTCAGTGTTTTTAACTACAAACTCCTTTCCTGCTTCAAGGCTCACTACAGGAAATGTGGGTATTAATAGCATCGTAGCATAGCGTTTTTAGCATTTCTGCTATTGTATATCAACACTTGTTTTATTTATAGAGTTTATCAATTAAAAACGCTATAACTGTTATCGCGGGAAAATGAAAAAAGTTAGGCGCGTTAATTTGCTAAGTGTAAGTGCCATAAGATTGCATATCCAAAAGTAAAGGCTATTGTATATCTGTAATTTTAATCAAAATATTCTAAGTTATTTTTTCCAGGCTTTATATAACAAAATAGTTTTGATTTCTTTTTTTTCTTCTCCATACGAGAAACCAGAGCATGTCTCAGATTCAATTGGAACAATGGCTTTCTCAAAATATCAGATTTGATCTTTCACCATCGATTGAAGCTTCAACACCACACTCCTTTTGACACCGACGCTCTTTACCACCACTACCACCAGCTCGTCACCACCATCGCCACCTCTCTCTCTCTCTCTCTCTCTCTGATTATGTTTTGATTTTACATGAGGGTGGGTCGTGAGCAACTGGATTAGTGTTCAGATTAGGTTTCCCAAGGTCGTGCCTGCTCCTTATACGGTTTATGCGGTTGGAGATGGCGGCATTGATGAAGCGGCGGAGGAGGCTTCAGCACAGAAGAAATATGTTTCTCTTCATAGACAAGCCGCCATTACGGTGGAGGCTGCTGAGGATTATGCTCGAAGGTTTGAATCTGGTTTCAATGAGATTATCTTTCTTTACCAATTGTGTTGACTAGTGTTTGCTGTTGATGATGTAAAGAACCGGTTTTGTTTGTTTCTGTGGACAGATTTCCTCTAACGATCAGGTTGGTGAAGAGTTGGCTCAGTCCGGCGTGAATGTAATGTGCAGAATGTACTTCTTGGGAGAAAGCCAAGATCCGATCTAGACCAGTGAGTGACATCTTGTTAAAGTGTGTCTTCTTGTTCTCTGTTCTTGGGAGAACACAGACTCTGGTGAGTTTCGGATTCTTGATGAAAGATTTGTAATTTCTTGCAAAGGTGGTCTTGTGTTGAGTTTTTTTTTTAAATTATTGTGTAGCAGCTATTTTCATGGGACATGGTTTGACATCAAATCGTTGAAGTCACTTGTTAAGAGAAGAAACAATCCTCAATATGTGGTAAAGTTTGGTTTTAGTTAGTAGAACCTCCTCGACCTTGTTTGTGTTATCAACTTACTGTCTTCATTTGTACCACATCACCAGTTTAATGTAAACTGTATCAAGGGATCTGAACCAGTCGATGAGAAATTAAGAGGCTTTCCGCGAGGTATCTTACAGCCCAGATCGGACCTTCAACTAAAGCCTTTCTTGTCTCTGATCGGACCTTGAACTACAGACAAGAAGTTTATGTTCTGCAAGAGGTGTGATGCCACATCAGAGTAGAAAAGATGTTCTGCAAGAGGTGTGATCGGACCTTGAACTACAGCCAAATGGTTAACTCTATTCTACTATTCTTGAATATAGTCTTCTTCTTTTTTTTTTTTTTATAAACTAATGAATGTAAATGTGAAACTGTCTCTGAATTTTCCAGGTCCTTGGAAGAGGAAGAATCTTGTTGAAGAAGGAATTGTAACTCAGTGTATTGCTCCTACCACCAAATACATAAATAATCAGTATATCACAAATGTTCTCCTCAAGATAAACGCTAAGGCGGTTTTTGATGACTGAAGTTTCAGTCACTTAGAATTTCAAGATTGATTATAAAATACCTTACAAACTTTATTTCGTATACAGCTTGGTGGATTGAACTACCTGTTAGCTATGGAGCGCTCACCAGCAATGATGCCTTCAGTAACAAAAGTTCATACTTTCATTACTGGAATGGATGTGTCTCATGGTTCTCCTAGGTTGTGGGATCCAGACAATGGCCACTCCTCTCAAAATATAGGGCATGTGTCTCGAACCAACTTTCCATTAGAGGAAGACCACAAAGACATGCTTCACTTCATTCTTCTTATGCTTTGATTCGAGTGGGGAATTGTTTTGTTTTGTTTTTTCTAAATGTTGAGACTTGTTAGTGTTTTGAACATTATTGATAAACTCAGGCCAAACTCAAAATATTTTGGAGCCAACTTTTATAGAGGGAAATATAATTAGAACCAAAAAAAATTGTAATCTATAAAACTTTTAATTTCATATTTTATTGCAATATATATTATAATTTTTTTATCAATTTTATTTATAAATTTAGGGATATATAATTTTAACAAAATGATTTGCTAGACTTATTTTAACCCCTAAACCCTACACATGTTTTAAAATCTAAGCATAATTTAAAACTTTTACTATTTTCATAGTATAATTTTAATCTTGAACTTAAAATCAAAATTGAATAATTTTAAAATCTAATCAATAATTTAAAACTAAAACCTCAGAAACTAAATTTTAATCTATATCCTACACTAATACCCTAAACCCCAAACTCAAACCCTACATATAAAGTCAAAAATCGAATTACTACAAATAATATAATTACTAAATTAAAACCTATTTCTTATATAAACAATAACTTTATTAATTTTAATTTCAAATATTTATCTTAACCTGAATTATATTTCACAAACCCTTCAAACCCTAAACCCCAAAGCTTAAAAGCAATAATTAATAGATAAAAAAATTTAAGTTGATATGATAAAGAGAATATCCAACACTAATAATAAATTAGAAAAAATACCTAAATTCTAAACCCTAAACATACCTTAAACCCTAACTACATATCTCAAACCCTATATCTTGAATTTTTATTTTATACATAAATCTTCTACTTTAAAAATTTTATACCAAACATTCAGATTATATATCATATGGAAATATTCTAGTTTAAACATTATAATATAAACCCTACACATACCCATAGGTCTACTTATACTCCAAATCCTATATCATATTCCAAACTCTATACAAAAGTATTAAATCATAACATTTTAAATTTATAACACTTCTTTATATTAAATAATGAAATTATAGAAACTATAAAAATGTAAATAAAATCAGTATATTCATAATATAACTTCAATCCCTAAACTCCAAACCACATTTCTCATTCTAACATTTATCACATAAAAATTAAATCTTAATTTTTAATCAATCACACAATTTGAAAACTTAAATAAGAAATACAGATTAAAAGTTTTAAATTATAATATCAAAATTATTTAAAGTTTAAATCATTTTACAATAATTATAAATAAAAAGAAGATAATTTGTATCGTTTTTTCCTCTGTTTAAAAATTGCGGCCGGAAAATCGCAAATCGTACGGCAACCGCCGCAACTTTCAACAATCGGCCAATAAAATCGTTAACAAATTAATCGTCCGTTTAATTTCATTAAACGCTAACTAATCGGATTAATTGCCGATTGATAACAACAATTAATAAGTTTAGGCCCAAAACTAAAGGTGGGCCATGGTTTTATTGAAGCCAGCTTTTATTTTATTAAGAAGCAAAGCACGCTTCTATTTATAAGCTTCAATTCTTTCTTCAGTTTGGCATACTTCCGATGTGGATGTTGTAATTATACATTCATTAAAAATCAAAGCTAAAATTGATCTTCCCTCCTTTCGAACCTGAGACGTTTTACTGCACTAATGGATGGTGCTTCCACCAGGCAAACTTAACTCATTGACCCTTTGTTCATATACGTTTATATATATATCTTATGTTTTCTGTGTTTTCAAGATGAAAAAATATTTTTGGTGTAGTATATATATTTTTTGTATTAAACATATAAAAGAAGGTATTATATATATATGAAAAAAATTCCTCCCCGCGTACTCACCGATTTTTTGACGCTTTTTCAAAAAACCGCTAGGCGCTGGTGTCCCGCACGCGTAGCGCCTAGCGAGTTTCCTAACAAGGGTTTTTTCTGAACCATTGATTAATTTTTAAATCAAAGGTTCAAAATCAATCTCCTATCTATCTTCACCCTTGTTTTCTATTGGTTTGGCACGGATCACTTTCTGCACCGTTCGATCATACTGAATCAACGCTTGAGATTTGTTTCTTTTTTTTCCCTATTATTTCCTGAGAACGCGTTCCAGAGCGAAAGAGAGGTAAAAAAGAGAGAGAGAGAGAGGCGACTGGGATGCTGTGCTCGAAACCCTAACAAAGCTCGACCTCCTTCTCTTCTTCTTCCTCGTTGGCCTCCTTCTCTTCTTCTTTCTCTAAACTATCTGATTTTTTTTCGATTTATCTTTTCATATTCAGGCTAAGAACTGAAAGATCTGTGTTGTGGTTGTCGAAATCTGATAGATTAAAATTCTCTGCTTTTGTTGTTGTGTTTAAAATCTTCATATACTTGCTGGAAGGTTGTCGATTTCCTGTGATCAGTTTCTGATTTATTTTGACGATTTGGATCTGATTATAATTGAGGAAGATCGATCTGTTTCTATTGTGTTGAATCTGATTTTTTTTTTTTTTTTTTGTTTCTGTTTTGCTGATAAGCTCAAAGTAGTGTCTGCATCCACACTGGAAGAAAGATCCTTCTACAAATGTCATTGGTCTCAGTTACGATCTGTAGAAGTTATTCTGGTTTATGTTTAAGCCCGGCTCAGTTAAAGGTATAATCACTTCTTTGAAGAGATAAAAAACAAGTAATTGATGGGTTACAAGTACTCTTATTCTCTAGTATTGATGGGTTTTTACAAGTAAGCTGATTGTGTACAGCTTGAGATGGGTTTGTTTGCGAGATATGTTTGATTGTTGCCTTAACTGGTGTTTACAAAGACTAGTTTCTGTTAAGTCTGTCCATGGTTTGTTTTTTATAACTTTGATTTACTAATACTGATCCATAAATTTGTGTCTGTTGATGGGTTTGTTTCTTATAACTTGTGAGATGTTTGTGTTCTTGTGCTTATCATTGTTGTTCTTGTAGTGCCTTTTCTATTTTGCAGAAGAAATAATCAAAGGACTCTCCACTGTCTCAGGAAACCAACCAAGAAGGAAGACAAAGAAGAAGATGGGAGGAAGGCAGCGTCGTAGATTAGTTTAGTTTTGGTTGGTTATTAGGTTTGGTTTAGGTACGCTTAATTAATAAATCATACCTAAAACGATGTGTCCAACAGCCCTTTCTATACCGGTGCCTTTTCTATACCGGTCCAATCTATACCGGTCCAACCTATATTTAATAGAGTTTTCAACAATGTGTCCAACAGCCCTATGACATTTAAAACAACAGGGACTAACCTAAACCGTCGAATTGGTAAGTTTTAAATGTAGAATTAAGTTAGCTAATTACTGCCAATTTTAGATGTTCTTTTGCTAATATTTTTCCATATTGTACAAGGTATTGGAAAGGAAAACAGTGAATCATCTCACACATCAAAGAGACCTCCACAGACGCAACCATTTTCATGTAAGTTGGCAAATAAGATATATCTTTGCTTATTGTACCTGATGGTTATACATGAGAGTGACAGAACAATACTATTCATGGTATTATTTTAAATGTATCTAACACATTAAATTTTCTGTTTTTCTAGCAAACCAGAGTTGTAAATCAGTATTGAAAACTGCGAGGCTGTCTGCTTTGAAAAATCTTAGAAAGAGAAACAGAAGTGTTTTTAACGACATCACCAATATTCCGTTAGAACAAGGAAATGATGTTGATGTTATTAATAAGAGATCAAGAAAAGTTGACCCCGTGGTAAATGATGATTCATCTAATCAACATGATGAACTAGATTATGAAACAACTGGAAGAGGAGACGAATCTGAAGAAGATTACAATTTGGGCCTAGAAGGTGAGAAATTATAATGAATATCCACTATTTATTTTATTTTTATAAATTTAAACTATATAATAATTTTTTTCTCCTGATGTTTATCAAGATTCTCTATATGTGAATGAAGATCAATACTTTGACTTTAGCACTCCTGAAAATACGGATTCTGAGACCGAGCATGATTCTCAGTCCGAGGCTGATTCAGAGACTGAAATTTCCAATCAAGACAATGTCAACAAGGTTGAAGCAGAACACAAGCACTCGGTTTTAAACATGATAAAAGCAATACTAAAGATGGAATTCATTGGTACAAAATCACGTAGTAAGCAAACCAGTTGTAAATAGTTAGGTAACCACTATTGTGTTATAGCTTTAATAAAAAAACAATATTAAATTTTTCAGGCTGAATTTAATTAATATCGTTTTAATATTAGTTTGGTTTAATTTATAGGTTATATAGATGAAGGTGATCCTACATATACCTGCATTCATTGTGGAGCTATAATGTAGTTTGGTGAACGTATTAACAAGAACAAGAAGACACGTACTCCCGTCTTTACACTATGTTGTATGCAAGGACAAGTGAAATTGCCTCTTCTTAAAGACCCCCAGAAGTTCTTACAAGATTGCTTACCGGAGATGATGCACTCAGCAAGCATTTTCAGAAAAACACAAAACCTTAAAATATGTTTTTTTCTTTTACATCAATTGGTGGAGACTGTGATAGAGCTGCACAAAAAGGTCGTGGACCACAAATTTTCCAGATTCATGGTGAAAACTATCATTTAGTGGGTAGTTTACTGCCAAATGATGGAAAAGAGGCCAAGTTTAGACAACTGTATATTGTTGACACATAAAATGAAGTAGAAAACAGAGCTAACGCATTGAGGTATGTTGTATATGTTTGGCTGTTCTTGCTCTCTTCTAATACATTATTTGTGGTCAACACAAGAAGAGAGAAAAGTTGAAGAAGGAGATTATCGAGGATTTGATAAAGGCATTAAATTCCGTTAATCCGTATGTAAAAGAGTTTAGAACTGCGAGGGACAGATTTAAAGATCATCCGGAAGAGACTTTTCACATGAGGATTGTTAGTGATCGGGTAAAAGATGGTAGGGCTTATAATACTCCCACGGAATCTGAGATTGCAGCATTGATTCCAGGGGATTTCAATCTTGACATGGTTAAAAGGGATATTGTTTTACAAAAACAGTGTGGAAAGCTTTTGAGGATTAGCGAGATTCATGCTGCTTATCTTGCACTTCAGTATCCTCTAATATTTATATATTTAGACGATGGATTTAGACTTGAGATTAATAAATGAGTCACAGAAGCTACAAAAAAACAAAAAAACAGACTATATACATGAGACAATTCTTTGCATTTTGTCTCCATGAACGAAAGAATGAGTCTCATACTCTTTTACTTTCTAGGCGCCTATTCCAGAAATTCTTGGTTGATGCCTATACCACTATAGAGTCCCGTCGTCTACGCTATTTGAAGTTTAATCAGACATCTTTGCGATCTGATAGTTATGATTCTTTCAAAGAGTTAGAGAGTGCAGGGGCTGTTGATTTGCAAGAAAAAAGGTAGGGAATATGTTATACCAGCTACTTTTACAGGAGGTCCTATGTATATGAAGAATAATTATTTGGATGCAATGGCCATATGCAAGCATTTTAGTTTTCCAGATCTGTTCATTACCTTCACTTGAAATCCTAAGTGGCTAGAGATCACAAGATACCTTGAACAACATAAGTTAACACCTGAAGATAGACCAGAAATCATTTCTAGGATTTTTAAGATCAAACTTGACTCTCTGATGAATTCTTTAACCAAGAAAAATATTCTTGGAAAGACAGTTGCATGTAAGTTATCTTGTTTCACTCTTTGACACGATTTACATATTAGATTATAATGTTGTTATTAATTTGTTTTAAACTGTTTACTTTGTTTCAGCTATGTACATAATTGAGTTCCAGAAGCGTGGACTCCTACATGCTCATATTCTACTCTTCATGCATCCTACATGCAAGTTTCCCACGACAGATGATATTGACAAGTTTATAAAGGCAGAAATTCCCAATAAGAACACTGAACCAGAATTATATGGTGTTATTAAAGATATGATGATTCATGGACCATGTGAGGTGCTAACATGAATGCACCATGTATGGAGAATGGAAAATGTTCTAAGTTGTATCCAAAATCCTTTTCAGAGAAAACAACAGTAAATAAAGAAGGTTTCCCTGTTTATAGGAGGCAAGAGCAGTCTGATAATTTTATTTTGAAGAATGAAATCAAATGTGATAACAGATTTGTTATTCCATACAACAAGAAACTCTCTCTTTTATACCGGGCTCATATTGATGTGGAGTGGTGCAACCAAGTAGGTTCTATCAAGTACTTATTTAAGTACATCAACAAGGGTAGCGATCGTGTGACTGTTGTTGTGGAACAACAAGGTTATGCTTAATCTAATGCTGGTGTATCTAATGGGGAAGCTAATGTTGAAAAAAAGAAAAATGAATTCCAAATTTTTTTTCTATTGCAGGTTTGTGTTTCTGAATCCAAAACTAGTAAAAATTTTCAAATAAATCCATAACTATGCAAAAGCAGTGAAAATCAAACATTAATGAGAACATCCTTATAAGTATCATAGTGCGTATATGGAGCCTTGAACTGAACTGGTAAAGTTTTTTGCCCTGAGGGTAAAGATACCAAGTTCGACCTTCATCAGCTGCAAAAAAAAAAAAAAAAATTTACTGGCTCTTATCTCTGGTCCAAAGAAATTAAGAATTTCGGGCAGGAACTTCTAGCAATAATAAAAAAGTACCATTTGCACATACATTTTGAAAGGTTACTTGCTAACGCCTCTCTCGCAATACATAGTGAGTGCTAAATATATAATTTGATTTATTTGAAAATATATTAAATTATATGTTTATATTTTTATATTTCAAACTTGTTTTAATTTTTATATAATTTGAAATCATTTCTATTTGTTAAATTATATTTTATAGATAAAATTTTATATCTGAAATACATTTCATTTCAATTTTTATTTATTTACATATATATATATATATATATATGCAAAATCATGAATACATCCTTTGTTTCAATATGTAAGATGTTTTTATTGTTTGTTTCAATATATATTTTTCACATATTTAGACAACTCTTCTTTATAAAAGTAATGTAACCAATTGTGGTTTAACTGTCTTATTTGTGATTAAATAAATGACTTTAAACAATTTAGAAAAGTATATCCATCTATGCTCATTTCAACGAATGATTTTAAACTATTTAGATCCATCTAGGCTCATTTCAACATGTGCATTTCCAGGTAGGTGTTGAATGCTTGTCTATCATCTAAGGAGCGTTTAACGTGTTTTAGAACACTGTCTATTTCCTACATATCTGTTGATCACAAAAGTCTATATAGAATACCATGCTTTAGTCTACATATTTTACTATCTAGTTTGGTTTTGAAGTAATTTGGTTCGTGGGATTAGTTGCTTTGCTTATAAGTCTCCGGAAATATGTTATTTGCCGGCTATTGTCTCCAAAGACTTTATGTTGTCCGTTGGCTTTTGATTCAGGGAGTCATGTAACTCACTGCTATATGATCCAACCAGTGTTTTGTCATTCACGAATATATAATCTTTCAGTGAAAAATGAATACCATGCATGTTTGTTCATAAAATCTAAGTTATGTGTCGCTCTCATGTCATATATATGTATAGGAAAGTGAGAGTAAGTGAGTAACAAAGAGAACCTGAGCTCACTGACGGAAACTGTGAAGGATTTGTTTATGGTTTCAAAAGAGAAGTTGATAATGAGCATTTCAGCTTCTTGAATCTAAAGCTTTATCACATTTATCAAGTTTTCTCCACAGTGTATAAGTATTCTAAGCTGTATTCTGAAGGTTAAACTAATGATAATGAACATTTCAGCTTCTTGAATCTAAAGCTTTATCACATCTTTATCGAAGTTCTCTCTTTATACCTTCAGCCTTAATTTTTCAGATCTTGATTTGGCACAAGACTGTAAACCCGTTTTTAGCTCTTAGAATTTCAGCATATGGATGCACTTGATGTGCAACACATTTTTTTTTGTGAATATAACTTATCATTCATTCAGAAAACAAAAGGTTTTCAGATTTTAGTCAGACTCTTCATACAAATCCATAACTTGTCTCTTCTCCATGCAGACTATAATAATAATATCTGATCTTGTGAGTTTTGACATCCATTGATTGTTATATGAACATAAAATAAAGCACGTAGGGACCCATCATTGATTGTTATATGAAGCAATATGTCTTTCACAGGAGAAAGCCATAGAAGAGATTAAAATCATGGCTTTGGATTTGTGGAAAAGTCTTAACGAAGAATTGATCATGACAAGACTTCTCCCTTTTACTTTTTCTATGGTCACGCGATTCCTAAATCTCTCAAGGGTCATCGACGTTTTCTACAAAGACGGTGACATATTCACACAATCACACATCCTGCGTTGATGAAAGATTGTGTGATTTCCTTGTTCCACTACAACCTACCCACCCACTTGATAGAAAACCTACGAGGGTACAAGTGGTTCACGGGTTTTGTTTATGTAGTGTGTAAAATAAAAGTCTTTATTCGGTAACATTTATCAACTTTGTATCGGCCTTTTTTGTTTGTTTTCCGAGAACTAGTGTCTTCTATGTTGGATAAGCTTCATAGCTTAGACAACAAGTTATCTAAAAAGGAAAGATGGATAACTAAATACTAATAGGTTTATGATTAAGCTAAGTTCCTAGATCATTATGTAATAGGATAAGTTAGGATTTCTATTACTATATAAGAAGATCAAAGTGTAAGATGATCAATTAAGAAAGCTAAGAAAGATTTAATAAAACAAGGAAACAGTTTTGTTAAGAACTCTTGCATTACAAACACACGAATTGCAGAGCTTTTATTTGGTATCAGAGCAATCAGGTTGTTATCATACGAACCATGGGTGATACGAAGTCTCAGATGAAGCTAAACACGTTACCACCCTCTGTGAAGACGCCGATGCTTACCTCAACAAACTATGATGTATGGTCGATGCGGATGAAAGTCTTATTACGGTTTCATGAAGTATGGAAAACCATTGATCCAGGATCAAAAGATCAAAAGAAAAACGACCTAGCAACTGTTATTCTGTTCCAAGGAATACCAAAGAACTTGATTCTTCAAATTGGTGATCAAGAAACCCCTAAAGAGATGTGGGAAGCGTTAAAGTCAATGAATCTTGGTGCTGATCGTGTGATTGAAGCTCGGTTACTCACCTTGATGATAGACTTTGATCACCTAAGGATGAAAGACTCAGATTCTATTGATATGTTCTCAGGAAAGATCTCGGAATTTGCAGCTGTAGCAGCATCGTTGGGACATACGATGGAAGAGTCGAAGCTTGTGAAGAAGTTCTTGTCATGTTTGCCAAGCAAGTTTCTTCAATTATCTGCAACTCTTGAACAAGTTCTCGACTTAAATAACATAAGATATGAGGATGTAGTTGGTCGACTTAAGGCGTTTGAGGAACATTTAAAAGGAGATGAACGTTTGCGTGGAGAACAGAAACAAGAAGAACATGGTAATCTTCTTTATTCTGATCACGGAACCAGAGGAAGAGGAAGAAGTTGGAATCGTGGAAGGGGAAGAGGACGCGGGAGAAGCAGCGCCAATGACAAACCTAAAGAGAAGAGAGACTACACTCAGATTGTTTGTTTCAACTGCAAGAAGAAGGGTCACTTTGCATCAGTATGTAAGGAGAACAAAGTTGAAACACAAGAACTAAACAAATCTGAAACAGAGACAGCTGATGCTGCGTTATATCTGCATGAAACGGTATACTTAAATGAAGAAAAAGTAAATCCTAAAAGGTACGAAGCTAACAAGAAGGAAGAAGGAGTTTGGTACTTAGACAATGGCGCAAGCAATCACATGACCGGTGAAATCTCTTACTTTGCTGAGATAAACCAAAACATCACAGGGAAAGTTAAGTTTGGCGACGGATCATATGTAGACATCAATGGGAAGGGTACAATCTTGTTTGAAGCTAAGACAGGAGAACAAAAACTTCTCACCGACATCTACTATATTCCTGAACTCAAAAGCAATATACTAAGTCTAGGGCAAGCCACGGAGCAGGGTTGTGAGATCAGAATGAAAGAAAATTTTCTGACCTTAAGAGACCCTAATGGAAGGCTACTTATTAAAGTACTAAGAACTCCTAATCGCCTGTACAAGATTTCACTGCAGGTTGGTAAACCAACTTGTCTTCACGCAAAGATAGAAGAAGAGGCATGGAGATGGCATGCCAGGCTCGGGCATATCAGCTTCAAAACCATAAAAGCAATGGCAAGTCAAGATATGGTTCGAGGTTTACCAGAGATTCAAGAAGAAAAGAAAATCTGTGAGTCTTTCTTGGTAGGAAAGCAAACTCGACAAGTGTTTCCTAAAGCAACGACTTACAGATCATCACGAGCTCTGGAACTCTTACATGCTGATCTATGTGGTCCGATTTCACCTTCAACACCGTCACACAACAAATACATATTTTTATAATAGACGATTGTACCAGATACATGTGGACGATCCTGTTAAAGGATAAAAGTGAAGCATATGCGAAGTTTAAAGCATTCAAGCACCTTGTCGAGAAGGACATTAATAAAGAAATTCAGACACTTCGAACTGACCGAGGTGGAGAATTTACTTCAAAAGAGTTTCACGATTTCTGTACCAACAACGGAATCAACCGTCATCTCACCGCTCCGTACACACCACAGCAGAATGGTGTGGTTGAAAGAAGAAACCGCACTTTGATGGAGATGTCACGTAGTCTTTTAAAGGCTATGAAAGTTCCAAATTTTATGTGGGGAGAAGCTGTACGTCATGCTACCTATTTGATTAACCGTGTTCCTACAAAGGCACTAAAGAATCAGACACCATATGAGAGTCTGAAAGGAAGAAAGCCGAGCATTGGTCACCTAAGGATATTTGGTTGCGTTGCTCACGCTAAAATTGATTCAGCTCTTTTGAAAAAGCTCGATGATCGTTCACTAACATTGATACATCTCGGAACATAACCAGGATCCAAAGCTTACCGACTGTATAACCCTACGTCAAGAAGAATAGTCGTAAGCCGTGATGTGGTCTTTAACGAGAAGGCATGTTGGAACTGGAAGGGAGAGGATATGGAACCTGGTATGTTTCACTTCTCTTGGGGTTCAACAACAGATGAGGGCTCTGGCCCTTACAACGTGTCACCACAAGAAGAAGATGAAGATTCATAAACAATCAATGAAGTATACGAAGAAGATTCTGAACAAGATCAGGAAAATACAGGGTCCAATGAAACAGAACATCCTGAACTCAGAAGATTAACTCGCCAAACGTCTCGTCCAGGCTACCTTGATGACTATCTTCTTATGGCTGATCTTGAGTGTGAGATGTTACTTCTATCACTCAACGATGAACCAGTTAACTATCAAGAAGCAAGCAAGAGTAAGAGATGGAAATCAGCATGTTCTGACGAGATTGACTTTATCAACAAGAACAAGACATGGACTCTTGTTGATAAGCCACCTGGAGTAAAAGTTATTGGTCTCAGATGGATCTTTAAAATAAAAAGAAATTCAGACGGGTCTATAAATAAGTTCAAGTCAAGGTTAGTAGCTAAAGGGTATGTCCAAGAGCAAGGAATCGACTTCGACGAAGTCTTTACCCCTGTAGCACGCTTAGAAACAATTAGACTTCTGATTGGTTTAGCAGCTACTAGGGGATGGGAAATTCATCATTTGGACGTCAAAACAGCTTTCCTCCACGGAGAACTCAATGAAGATGTATATATTTCGAAATTTGAAGGGTCTGAAAAGAAGGGAGAAGAGCACAAAGTTTTCAAACTCTCAAAAGCATTATATGGACTTCGACAAGCTCCAAGGGCCTGGAACACAAAACTTGACCGCATTCTGAAAGGATTAAGATTTGTGAGGTGTTCAAAAGAAAGCTCGGTTTATCGAAGAGAAGAAAGAAAGAAGCTCTTGGTCGTGGCCATCTATGTTGATGACCTATTTGTAACTGGTAATGATCTCAGCTGTATCATGGAATTCAAAGGGGAGATGCAGAAGAAATTTGATATGTCGGACCTTGGAAAGTTGACCTTCTACCTTGGCATTGAAGTAAGACAAACATCCGGTGGAATTGAGATTAAACAAGAAGCATACGCACGACGTATACTTGAAGAAGCAAAGATGGATGCTTGTAACTCAACATCCATACCTATGGAGTTTGGCTTAAAGCTTTCTAAAGCAGAAGATGAAGATGAGATTGATGCAACTCTGTTTAGGCGAAGGATCGGATGTCTAAGGTATCTATTACACACAAGACCCGACTTAACATTCTCTGTTGGGATTTTCAGAAGATATATGCATTCTCCACGCACATCTCATGGAAACGCACTGAAGCAAGTACTGAAGTATGTGCAAGGAACAATGGGATACGGTCTGAAGTTCAAAAGGGATGGTTTGTTTACAAACTCTCACAGGCTTCAGCGACAGCAGTCACAACACAGATTCAGATGATGGAAAGAGCACCACTGGACACTTATTTTGCTTCGGAAAAACTCCCATCTCTTGGTGTTCTCAAAAACAAGAAACTGTGGCACTCTCATCCTGTGAAGCAGAATTTATGGCTGCAACAGAAGAAGCAAAGCAAGCCATTTGGCTTCAAGACCTAATGAGCGAGATCACAGGAAAGAAGATCAAGAAGACAATGATGCGAGTGGACAATAAGTCAGCTATTTCCCTAACCAAAAATCCAGTCTTTCACCGACGAAGCAAACACATTCACAAGAAGTACCACTTCATACGCGAATGCATTGAAAAAGATCAAATTGATGTCGAGTATGTTCCCGGAAAAGATCAGCTCGCAGACATATTGACTAAAGCACTAGCAAGGATTCAGTTCACGGAAATGAGGGACCGAATTCAAGTATCCAATCTAAGTAAGGAAGACATGAAGCTTAGAAGGGAGAATGTTGGATAAGCTTTATAGCTTAGACAACAAGTTATCTAAAAAGGAAAGATGGATAACTAATTACTAATAGGTTTAGGATTAAGCTAAGTTCCTAGATCATTATGTAATAGGATAAGTTAGGATTTCTATTACTATATAAGAAGATCAAAGTGTAAGATGATCAATTAAGAAAGCTAAGAAAGATTTAATAAAACAAGGAAACAGTTTTGTTAAGAACTCTTGCATTACAAACACACGAATTGCAGAGCTTTTATTCTAGCTGAGAGATATTGTGTATACATGGCTGTCTTTGCTCTGCTCACACGTACAAATCCTACATGAGTGGATCATATCCATTTAATCCATGTTGTATCTAAATTTGTTGTATATATATGGCTGTCTTGGCTCACATACTAACATATATTTTGTCTTATATAAATCCTAAATGAGTTAATGATCCATTTACTCTATGTTGTATCTAAATATATTGTGTAATTAAGATTTTCTTAAATTAATACTTCAATTTGAACCAATAGCTCGTGGTAGTGGTTTAGGTCTTCAACCAGTGGATAACCAACGCCGGGTTGATCTAGCGGTTTCATGGAATTTCGGTTCTCTAGGTTTGTTTTCCCTTGGAAGGGGCTTCTCGCCTTTGCTTTCGGGATATGTTGGCGCCCAATTCTCGGATGACTTGTGTCATAAAAAATACTAGTGGGTAGAGCGGAAACTTGCATCTCTGATATTTGTGAGCCACTAGATACACATGTACGCTTAAACGCATCAGATAATGAAAAACTGAATTTCTGTGGTATATGACATTTGTCATGATAAAATGAATGGGTCATAATGTAAGAGCACTATTATGGTAGATTTTAATGGTTGCTTAGAGCACCTCCATCGGGGGTGACTAAACCCAAATAAAACCCCAAACAGAATAAAAAGAAAATGAAAAAGCCCAAATTATGTTAGTACCGCTCCTGAATGTGGGCTTTTTAGTTCTGGTAAGGAACCCTAACGTGGCGAGTTCTCATTGGACCTCCACCGATGACCTCTCTCTCCTTCGTCACGATTCACCAAATCACATGCAGTCTCGACTTCTCCGTCTTCTCTCTCTTGAATCTCGGCGACTTCTCCGTGTTCTCTCTCGTTGTATCTCTGTCGAGCGTCGTCGTCTCTCTCTCTCGATAATCTAGGCGTCTCTCTCGAAGCTCGGCGTCTCTGAATCAGTTCTCCTCGTCTTTCTCTCAAGTATCGTCTCTGTCCCAGAAACTCCTCGTCTTTCTCTCAAGTCTCGTCTCTGTCCCAAAACTCGTCGTCTCTCCGTCGAACCTCGTCTCTGTCCCGAAACTCGTCATGTCTCTGTCCAACGTCGTCGTCTCTGTCTCTGTGTCGAACCTCGTCTAGAATCTCGTCTCGATCTCCTTAACGGTAAGAAATCATACGTTTTATTTGATCTTTAGGTTACTGCTGTCTCGATTAGTGTTTATCTCCCATCTCTTGTCTATTGTAGAATTAAGGACGGTGAAATCTGTTAGATAGCTAGTAGAGTTTTGTTCAACTGTTGAATGAATGAAATGATTGCTGGGATTGTTTGTTTAAGGAATCGATTTGCTTAAGTTTTGACTTCTCTTGACTTAATAATATTGGGATTGATGGTTTGAGGAATTGATTTGCTTAAGTTCTGACTTTTTTTTGTCTTAATAATATTCGGATTGATTGTTTGTGGAGTCGATATGCTTTAGTTTTCTGTTGTTATTTTCGTTTATCTCATTAAAAGTAGAAGGTTTTAATTAAAATTGGTTTGTTGGTTGTGCGTGGGTTGAGGATGTGCATGGAAGAAAGGCATCTGAAGAATCACATTGAAGCTCCTATCTCACCGGTTTCACAGTTGAGAAGAGGTAAATTTAATTTTCTGTCTAACTAGATTTACTTTTAATGGTTGTTAGATATAAGGTAGTTGTTAGTAAATCGAACCCGAGAATGGTTGTGAGCTTTTATGGTTTTTACTTGTTAGTAAATGGTGTTAGTAAATGGTTGAGAATTAGTAAATGGTGTTAGTAAATGGTTGAGAATTAGTAAATGGTGGTTACTTTTAATGGTTTATCGATATAGGTGGTTGTTAGTAAATGGTGTTTCAACTACTTAAAAACATTTAAACTTCAACTACTTAAAAATATTAACATCAACAACAACATTTAAATTTCAACAACTAAAAAACATTAACAACAACCACAACATTAAAGTGTCGACAACTTCAAACTTCCCTTTAAAACTCCAACATTTACAACACATAAACTCCATCTTCTTTCCTTCTCCAAAACTACTATGGATGCTTATACTCAACATTATAGCTTCCAGAACCTGTTACACTGTCAACAACCAAGCACTCAAAACCCTTATCAGCCTGTCCCTCCTGAGCCTTATCAGCCTGTCCCTCCTGAGCCTTATCAGCCTGTCCCTCGTGAGTCAACTGTTGAACTCTCTGCCTCGGATGCCTCTATATTTGGTTCACAATGGACCGAAGATGGCGACGAAGAGGCAGAGATCTTGTCTGACCGTAAAACGAGACGAAAATGGTCACCAACAGAAGATGTGGTGCTGATAAGTGCTTGGATGAACACCTCGAAAGACGCAATGGTTGGAAATGAGCAGAAAGCAGCTGCGTTTTGGAAACGCATTGCTGGTTATTTTGCTGCGAGTCCAAAGCTGGATGGCGGGGAAAAGAGGAAGCCAACACACTGTAAGGCAAGATGGGGGAAGATTAATGAGGGCGTCTGTAGGTTTGTTGGGTGTTATGAAGCGGCAAAGAAGCGGAACGGGAGTGGACACAACGAGGATGACAATCTGTCATTGGCTCGAACAATTTATCTCAATGATTACAAGGTCAGGTTCACACTAGATCATGCCTGGTTAGAACTACGTTATGATCAGAAATGGATTGCATCGTCTGCTATCAAGGATAAAGTTCAGTCAAAACGAAGGAAGATGGATGATCAATCATCAACCTCAGTGCCTGTAAGTGACAGAGAGAATGAAGCAATGGCTCGGCCAGAAGGTGTTAAAGCAGCAAAGGCAAAAGGAAAGAAGCCAGCGAGGAAGCAAGCGACTTTGGAAGCAGAAGAGAAGGAGAAGAAGGAGCTTCAGAGCTTTTGGGAGATTAGGCAGAAAGAATTTGCGTTTAAGGACACTCTTAACAAGCAGAAACTGCTTGAGAGCTTACTTGCCAAGTCTGAGCCATTAAGTGAACTCGAAATGCAATTAAAAAATAAGCTCATAAGAGATGTCTTAGCTGAGTCTTAAGTAGCAAGTCTGTATGATTTAAGTCTGTAGTTTGTTTCTGTGTTAAGTCTGTATGATTTAAGTATGTACTTTGTTTCTGTGTTAAGCCTTTATGGTTTAAGTCTGTATTTGTTTCTGTCTTTATCTTAATGGATGTTCGTTTCTGTGTTAATGAATATTATTGGTTCTGTATTTGTGTGTGGTACAGGTTCTGTTTTGTTACTGGTTTTGTTCTGCTTTGTTAGTTGGGACTCACCACGTTTTGCTTGTGTCTATTTCAGGTGGAGAATGCAGCCAAAACTTAACAAC
The DNA here is from genome assembly GCA_932364175.1 of Eruca vesicaria subsp. sativa. Taxonomy (NCBI): domain Eukaryota; kingdom Viridiplantae; phylum Streptophyta; class Magnoliopsida; order Brassicales; family Brassicaceae; genus Eruca; species Eruca vesicaria. The sequence goes on from CAKOAT010385154.1 coordinate 175,034, forward strand.
TTCTTGTGACAGAAGGAGCCAAGACTGAGACTCGTGACACAATAATCCAACACCAAGACCGAGACTCGTGACACAATAATCCAACACCAAGACTTGTGACACAATAGTGGATCTATTTTTTTTTTATAAATTGTCTTGTACAAGTTGTGAGCAATTGTTTTCTATAAGTATGTGTCGTAAAAACCACACTCAAACATATCCGAGACACTTGCTTTCCAAGTTGTGAGCAATTGTTTTCTATAATTGTTTTCTATAAGCAATTGTTCTCTTATCCGAGTCTCTCGTTTTTGTTTTGTAAAACAAGTGCCTCATTATCATTTCTCAGTAATTTTGTTCTCTCATATCCAAGTCTCTTGTTGTTTATCCCTTTCAAACTTTTCTAAATGGATGCTTCTTCTTCTTCTTTTAATAATTTTGAAGACTTTATGGATGAAAAGAGTGATCAAATTTTCGATCAACAATTCAAAAATCTCCTCACTCGGGATGAAAATCGTCATGAAGCATCAAGATCAAAAAAAAATGAGCTTACATTGAAAGACAACGAGAACAAGGGCACATACAGTTATGGAACGACTATTTTAGTGAAGATGCAACCTATCCGTCTCACATATTTCGACGCCGTTTTAGAATGAACAAGTCGTTATTCATGCGTATCGTTGATCGTCTCTCCGCTGAAATTCCACACTTTCAACAGCGAAGAGATGCTACTGGAAGGTTCGGTCACTCTCCGTTATAAAAGGCAACGGCAGCAATTCGTATGATGGCATATGGTTGCCCAGCTGATGCGGTCGACGAATACCTCTGACTTGGTGAGACCTCCACACTGCTTAGAACATTTTTTTGAAGGAATCATAACTTTATTTGGAGATGAGTATCTAAGAAGACCCACGCCAGAAGATCTTCAACGACTACTCGATATTGGAGAGCTACGAGGATTTCCGGGGATGATAGGAAGCTTTGATTGTATGCATTGGGAGTGGAAGAATTGTCCGACCGCAAGGAAAGGTCAATATACACGTGGATCAGGAAAGCCAACCATTGTTCTAGAGGCTGTAGCTTCAAAAGACCTCTGGATATGGCACGCATTTTTCGGACCTCCAGGTACACTAAACGATATCAATGTTCTTGATCGATCACCAGTTTTTGATGATATATTACAAGGTCGAGCTCCAAAAGTTAGTTACATTTTCAACGGACACCAGTACCGAATGGCTTACTACCTCACAGATGGTATTTATCCAAAGTGGGCTACTTTTATCCAATATATTCAACTTCCGCAAGATCCGAAAGCATCCTTATTTGCTACACATCAAGAAGTTGTACGTAAAGATGTCGAGCAAGCTTTTGGGGTCTTGCAAGCTCGATTTGCCATAGTCAAAAATCCAGCTCTTTTGTGGGATAAAATAAAAATTGGAAAGATCATGAGAGCATGTATCATTCTATATAATATGATCGTAGAAGACGAACGAGATCGGTTCACTCAGTTTGATGTTTCAGTTTTCCAAAATCCCGATTCAAACCGAAGTTCAGAAGTGGATTTCTCGTTTTCTACAGATATAACTTCAAATCTCAGCAATATGATGACCATTCGGAATGAAGTTCGTGATAGAACAATACATCAACGATTGAAAGCAGATTTGGTTGAGAATATATGACAAAAATTTGGGGAGCATCAAGATTTCTACTAGTTCGTTCTGTCATTTATAATTTGTATCTGTATTTTTTTATGTTTTCATGTCATTTTTAATAAAAAAATTATGTATCTTTTTCTATCAAATCTTTCAACTTTAAAAAAAAGTTAAAATTTTAATTTTTTTAAGGACCTCAATTAGGTTCTACCTGGAGAATGAAAAAATTAAATAAACTAACAAGAGTACTTAAACTTTCAAATCACAAAAATTAAACATTAATTTATCATTAAGTATCCATTAGGGGTATTAATGGATGGAGATGGTCTTAGGATAAAAGTTAGAGGGGGGCATACAAAAAACAAAATTCGGTGCTTCTAAGGCCAAAATAAACGTCTGAATTTTTTGTTGCTTAGCCTGTTCCACGGGGTCCACGACATATAGCGGTCCGCGATTGATTCTTTTAAAAAAAATATATATTTAAGCACCCTTTTGGGATATCATACGTCGTTTGAGAGACAATTTCATGTGGTCTGAAACGTATTTTTCAGATAGATAAGTCAGCTTATGTTTTTGATATCTTACGTCGCTTTACATGTACGTAATCTTGTTTAATATATTTATAAATGTCGGTTTTATTTTCAGTAACTTCTGCCGCAGCCCTGACAGTACGACACCCTTCATATTTCACATCGTTATTGATTGTCTTTGAAACAGAAAGGACATTTCATATACTCTAAAAATTAGATCTCAAGGATTTTTTTCACTAAAATTAATTAACTAAAAGTAAATAAGAGCCACAATATCAAACTTACCTTAAGTTTCAAAAATGCTAAGCACGACATTAACATAATATAAAAACGATTCTTCATGGAACTTACATATCCACAAATACTTCAGATAAACGTACAAATTCATTGTTAAAAAAAAAAGTAGAAATTCATCTTACAGGTTTTTCCAATTTCTGATTCTAGCCAAATAAAAATATATTCTAGTATGGTTTGAACTACTTTGAACTGATACACATTCAGTTTGGATTCATATAATATTATTCAACTGTTGTGGCATAAATTATAATAATTGTAAATATTCTAATTAATATGATTTTTTTTACTTAAAGTCTTCTAAAATCAGTGTTTTTTGTTATATACTTATAGGCTTATAGTGTTTGTAAACACTTCAAATAGAAAAAGGGCTAATTAATATATATGGAGAATTAGCCTAAAATATAATATTTTAAAATTTTATTTTGAAAAATATTCTTATATCCTTTTTTGAACAAATATTCTTATATTTATTATTATTAAAAACTTAAGTATTGGCTTTCTAACATTTTCGTAAAACGACTTTGTAGTCAAAAGTATAATTATCCTATGATTTTTAATAATTTAAAAATAATAACAAAATTCTTTAATTTCTAGTAATTTGTTTAAAACATTTAAGCATTCACAGAATTTATAAGATTTGATAGCGATTATATATATATATATATATATCCCATTTTAGTAAAAACCCTTTTTTGACTGAGATTTTATTATTGTGTTTTGTTTTTTTCTTTTAATTTTTCTTTCTTTTTGATTTTTTATATAAAATTGAATTCCTCAATTAATAAGAATCAGTGTTAAGATGATAGTAAATTAATGAATTTAGTTGTTAATGATCAATTATTACTCAATTATGAAAGGAAAGTTTAGCAAATTGACTAAGTAATAAAGTAAATAATATATATCCTTTTATATAAAAGTAGACTAACGATCCTAGTGTGTTCAATATCCTAAACTAGTAACTGAATTAGATTAAGATCCGCGCCTTACGTGGAATGAATGTTGTATATACATAGAATTTTATGTATTATTACTATTTGTATTTTCCTACTTATATTAGATTAGTGAGAAGACTATTACATATATAACTAAATTAGTGCAGAGATATAATTTGAAATAATTATTGTTATATACAATTATTTTATGGTATATAAATCCAAATAACAATTTTTATTTTATATGGTTTATAATTAAGTTTAAATAATATGAATATCGATGTATAATATATTTTTGTAATATGACTATTTATTAGATAAATTTTCCTATTCACAAGGTTTTATGATTATTTCTATTTTTATAACAAAAATATTGAAACATTGATAACAAATTTTAAATATGGAACTTTTAATATTTTATTAATTTATAATCATTTTAACAATTTTAATTAAAATTTTGAAACTAAAATATTTATGCATTTTATATAATATATAATTTAATTTAAATGGTATATATATTTAATCTAATACTCATATATTTTTATGAACATTTGTATCTTATTATAAATTAAAACTAAACCATTGATCATGAATTTAAAAAGTGATATTTTAAAAAAGTTTATTAAGTTATATTCATTTTTAAGAATTTAAAATCTAATATATATATATATATATATACATATATAAATTGAAATTTTATTATTTGATTAATTTGAATGTCTAATTTATTTTAATAATGTAAATATAAAACAAAGTGATAGGTGATGTTAATTTAAGGAAATAATCAAATAATATTTTTATATTGATAATTATTTATATGATTAGGTTAATGAAAATATATTATATATTTAGATGAACCAACTTATTTTCTAAATATTTTAAAATTGGTTTTTATGATGACATGTGTCATGGTTCAAAAATTGTACTGTTTCTCTTTTAATATGTAGGAGATTTCTACATGCAGTGACAAATAGGTTGGAGACAAAAGAGACATGTAGGGGATACCAATAATGTGCTAATTTTTTTACCAAAATATAATAATAACAATAGTGTGCTACAAAAATCTGTATGAGAGTTGTCGTAGTGGTCCTAAGAACCTAATTAATGCTAATCTCTTAATTGAAGATTTTAGCTTTGTTTAAGAGACAATTCTTATATTTTTTTAGATTTTAACTAAGAAAATGTAAGAACCATCTCTTAAATAAAATATATAAAAATCGTTTTTTAATCAAGAAATAATTTTTTATTAAATATCAAATCATGAGTTAAGAACCCTTACTAAAAAATTAGGGTTAATCATGCCATAAGAACATTAGCAATGACAAAGCTTTCCATCCAGCTCTCAAAAATATTAAACTATTAATGCTTTATTTATCTATTTTTTAAACGCTATTAGATCATATATGAATGATAAGTGTAGATTAAGTGCTCTCAAATGTAGTGTATGTGTTCTCAAATGAAAGCATGCATTTCATGCCTTCTCTCTTAAATTTTTATTTATTTAATTTATGAGAACACATATGACTTATGAGAGCACATTGTTCTGGATGCTCTAACTCCGTGCGAGTCGTAGGAGCCATTCATCATCAGCGGAGAATTTTAAACTAATCTTGTCACTCATCAAAGGCCGAGTCCCTGACCTGTACATTCTCTGAAATCAACTTTTGAGATAATTTATAAATAAACAAGGCATTGATATATATGAGAGAAATCAAAGAGAAGAAAGCTTATTAAAGTAGTCCAAAAATTTCAAAGTTTTCCTTTAAACAATGGCACATCCTTTGTAAAAAAGTGTTTTTATCTTGAATAAATATATTATTCATTCAAAAATATATAAATAAACAAACATTGATATATATGATAATAGTTATAAGAAAAAATAACTATAGATTATTGATTTGCATTTTAAACCATGTAATTATTATATATGTTGATAAAATAAAGTATAAGTTTTAGTATCTAATCAAGAATTATGATATTTTTTGCTTAGTTTTAATCATTGTTCTTTGGAGCTTATTTAACCCTAAATTTGTGGTTTAAGTGTCTTTTTTATTCCTTTGGAGGGGGGGGGGTATTTAGCCACTAAATTGCTTTTGTCAAGCATATTGGGATTCAACTATGTTGTATCTAGTGCTCATTGTTAATCAATGAAATTCACAATTTCACATACTTATAAGAACTGGAATATTAGACGGAAACCAAAAGTTTAACATTTTATTTAGTTTTTCTTCTTATTTTGCATTTAGGACTGCGGTTTTTGATATTGCAAGATGTAAAGAAAGTTTCTCAATGATGGTTAGCATAGCTAAGAATTATTCTAGTAATAATTTTAATCAAATTAGATTAATTTTTATCCATATAAAATACATTCATGCTTATTGTATTTTTATTTTTCACTTTTATTTCTAAATCACTAGATCGTTTTAGTTTTCATCACGCATTTTAGCTTTTTTTCTCTCTAAAAGTTGTATTTTTCACACTTACTTAAACATGTTATACATGATAAAAATATCTAAGGTCACACAATAATGATCAAGAAGATCAGATATGTGAATTTTTCACTTTTACTCCTAAATATATCAATAACTAATAAACCATATATCACCATTACAACGCATATATAACATTAATAAAAAACTAATATAATTACACTGTAAAAAAATTCACATTAACTTATATATCCTATATATATATTAAAATTAATTCTAAATGGGCTTTAAAACACAAACTAAAGCAATAGTAATGAAATAAAAAGATCTAATTAAAAATTAGTAGAATATATATATATATATATATTTCAGTATAAACATACTTAAAATTAGGGATAAAAGACATATACTTGCAGTAAACAAATTAATTATAATATAACTAAAAACTATTTTTATAAGATATAATTTAAAATTTATTAAGATTTAAATAAAATAAATTGATATAGTTAAACTAAACTAAAAGAAACAAATTTTTCAAAAAAAAAACATATAAGATTTAAAAAAAATTGTGAAGTTAAAATATAAACATAATAATATCACAAGTAAATTATTTTCAAAAATATAAAATAATATTAATAAGAATTTTTATTCCTACTTATGGTGCTGGAAACTTCTAGTATATATATATATATATACACACTTTGAGACATAAATTCAGATATTTATAGTTTACAAAAAAAAAAAACTTAGTTAGTTTTGTCACTAAAGTTTGCTCTGTGTACCTCGTGGGCCAACGGTCTTAGTACCTTGGGTGTCTCTACGCCAATATCACGGGGTTTTTGAGCTCATTTTCTGTGTTTGATAAAAAAAAAAGAGATTAGAGATAGTTATCAACTCAAAACACAATTCAAGCGTTTGCAAAAAAGGACCAAAATCGATAATAGTAGTGTTCATGATTGACACAACTTTAGATTACACACTTAGATAAACATAACCATACATAATATATATATATATACAGCTGTCGCCTCAGTTTAGTGTGGGGTAAAGATCCTTGGACAATCCAAATTCGTCAACTAAGCCTGGGCATTTTACCCGGACCCGAAGACCCGAACCGGAACCGACCCGAAAATACCCGATCCGAACTCGACCCAAAAATTTATAAGTACCTATTGGGTCTAAATTTCTTTTACCCGAATAGACCTGGACCCGAAAAGAACCAACCCGAATAGACCCGGATCCGAAAAGAACCGACCCAAATAGACCCGACCCGATAAGAACCGATTTATACCCGACTTATAAACATCTATATCCAAAACTATTATTTTTGTGTTATGTTTTATATATCTATACTATTTTATAATTAAGTTGAAATATCTTTTGTTAACAATATTTATTATTATTTGTAACATTTTTAAGTAATATAAAGTTTTAAAATGTAAAATTTAGAGTTTAAAAATGTTTTCTTTAATTATTAATAGATTAATTTAAGTTATTTTATAAAATTTTAGATATATATGAAAAATATTGACTGAATTTGAGTGAGTTTGGACATGTTATGTAGTTTTTAGATTCTAAATATCCGGACCCGATCCGGACTTGATATGGATCCAAAAATTACGGGTATTTTACAGGTATTGGAATTATAGACCCGAACCGACCCGGACCCGGCAAGACCCGACCCGGAACCGACCCAAAAAATCATAGGTACCCATATGGGTCTAAATTTCCAAAACCCGAAAGACCCGGACCCGACAGGACCCGACCCGAACCCGATCCGAGGACCCGGATGCCCAGGCATATCGTCAACCATAGCCTAAGGCTTCGCACGAAACATATCATAACTCGATTCCGAAAACTCAACACATATCTCACCTCCTGCTAGTTCCATTTAAACCATGCAAAGGCCTAGCAAGCATCATGACAATCTTAGGGTTATATATCCCTAAACCGACATCGTTCTCCACTAAAGCCACTTTCAAAGATTTATTAAGATGTCTATCCGATTTCAATCTAAGTGGATTAGACCAATCTTAGGGTTATATATCCCACCAATCTCCGTTAAAATCACTTCTAAGTTCCTAACATTCACTAGGATGTCTTTCTGATCCCCTCGATTGTGTATAATCTCAATTTCGGATATATGAAGTTATATATGGAGAGGAGTAAGATAATTCATTTGTTACATATATCAGCAAAGTACACTTGTTTTTCAGTTAGTACTTATACATAAAGAATTATAGAGTTAAACTTGTTTGAGATAAATTTGTAGATAGGAGACTTGATAAGAAGTGATTTGCAATACCGTGAGAATGAAATTGATATCACTCAAATGTTTAACCATAAGAAGTGAATTACTCTCTCAAATAAGAGGTTCAGTTGTATTACTTAGGGATCGAATCCACATGGAATTAAGGAACACAATAGATATAATCCTAAATGGTTATACTAGGTTGAATAGGTTTAAAATAGTAAAATTGCAGTTTTGTAAGCAATGGTAAGTTGCTTAAGAGAATGGATTTTAGGTTTGAAAACAATAAAAGAAAGTAGTTAGATTCAAGGTTGCTATTCAGATAATCAGGATTATAATGCTATAGATGTTTTAATGAATTGCTTGCAAGATATATGAGAACTTCGATTCTTAGATAGATCTAATAGCAGTCGCTAAATATACACATCCATTGATCTTATTACCAGCAATATCGACCGATGTTAAGATCCCCATGTCGGACGATATGAGTAGCTGTCGATCGATTACTCTATAGGAGTATCGATCGATATAGCATAAGATCGAATCGATACTGTGTTCACCAAGATCATAGACCGGCCCTCGCACAACCCTAGAGGATCTAAGCTCATGCCAAATGATTTCAGGACAATGATTAACAAGTTAAATTACATCCATGATCATACTCTAGATAGCTACTCTAGAGTAAGCATTAGAGTTCATTTGGATAATGAATATCAACATTCCATAGTTGGGGCTAATCCCTCATAACTATTTGAACCCTAAATCTAACAAAGAAGTCTACTCAGATATAGCTGAGAGATTCATAACAACAAGGTAGTAATAGAAACTCATAGATAGAACAATAGCTGAGAGATTCACCTTTAAGAAATTAAGATGAAAAGAAATACTTTATTGCAAAGGAACAAGAAAAGTATGTAAAGTTTTTCAAGTACAAAAGTAACTAGAACAATAGAAACATTCAAAAAGGCATAAAAGGTATTAAAAGCATGTCTAGTCAAACACAATGGCAAAAACTATAAATATGAGTTCCATTAGGTTAAAAACTCGCCAGGGGCATTATTGTAATATTGGGAGGACTTGAGCTTCAAGTCGGCCAAGTTGGACTTGTTCTCCACGCATCATATAGATCGATGGTACATGGTGTACATCGATCGATGAAGTATCTCGACTTCATCTTCAATAGAAGCGTCATCGATCGATTACACAGGGTGTGTAACGATCGATATGTATCCTCATTGTCTGATCTTCATAGTCATCGCGGAAAACTCTCTTTTAAGCTCCAAAAGGACACCTAAATCATCACTTTACTCCAAAGTGCTACTGAACCTGAAAACATACCTAATAGACTCCAAAACATATATAAAAATAATAAAAACATATCAATACCATGGCTAAAAGCGGGTCAAAATTTTGGTATATCAACTCCCCCAGACTTAACCTTTTGCTTGTCCTCAAGCAAACCATTAGTTTCTTTTGGAAGAAGTTTTAAAAACAGTAGGGACTCAATAAAAGTTTTAGCTCTAAAATCATTACTTCTACTTTGTTGCAAGCCACATCTCATATTACTAACTACAGAAGTACATTATACCATATCCTAGCTTAGCAACCAAATGCATCTAGCCAATCAACTTAAACAATCATGTCTGTCTATCCCCTCTACTGATTTCATTTATGCATAAAATAAAGGTGTAGACTTTACCTTGGGAGTATCGATCAAAGAACACTTGGATTCAACTCACACAAGTTTCAGGCATTCTCATCCTGGTTCCTTTTCTCTCTTTATCCTCCTTCTCTGAATCCCAAACTTTCTTTTCTTTTATATCAATCCCAATGAACAACTAATGTTCATCTTATTGATCTTTCAACTTTTGTAGTCTCTTTTTTGACAAAGTGTATGCAAATAGTGGGGTCATAGGTAATGTACCTCTCCCTCGCTTCCACAATGTGTGATCATTCCTTTGATTTAGAATAGTGGGGGTCATAGGTAATGTACCTCTCCCTCTGCCTCTCAGGAATTCATCTCAATCTTTTATTTTCTGGGGATGCCGAAGGAAGGAAACCAAAATTTTTGAGACTTTTACCTTCCAGACTTGCAAGAGGATTCCGATCCCTTGTCTACCAAACCCCAAGACAAGCAATAGATGTCAGGTTAGGTTGGAAATCAGCTTTGGTTCTTCCAAACAATCATGAAAAGTGTTGTCATAGGATGATCGGTGATCCACTTTAGCATCTATAGTACTTTCTGCAATCAACAATTCTAAGAATGATGCTAAAGAGTAGTAAGATAAAAAGCAAAAGAATTTTTTTTGAATATTTTTGTCCCTTTCTTGACTCAATAAAACCAAGTTTTGAAAACTTTTTAAAGAGATCAAAAAGGTAAAGTAGCATCAGTAATTCACTCCCCCCCCCCCAGACTTAAATCATACACTGTCCTCAGTGTACAACTAATAGGAGTTGGAGCATAAGAAATAATAAATGTATAACTGATATCGAAATTGTGAACGTTATACCTGACCGATGTTCGTATCGATCGATGGTGAGTCACTTCCATCGATCGTCATGGATAGGGTTATGTCGGGCGATGTAGACAGGGTCTCATCGGTCGATAGAGGTAGTGATCGTGTAGCTATGTTCCTAATAACAAATAAAAACGAAAGTAATAAGTAAAAATGAAACAAAAATAAGTAAGAAAATACTTAACAGTGGGTTGCCTCCCACTCAGCGTTTATTTAAAGTCAGTTAGCTTGACTATGGAGGTATGGTGGCTAGCGAGGTGGGTTGCAGGTAATTTTTGGGAAACAAGTATCCTCCTTGTCTTGTGATTCATCAAACCATGAAGTTAAAAAGCTTCTTGTGGCTTTCTCGCTTCGGTTCATACTAGCTTTCAAACCATTCACTTCAGTTTGGATCCTTTCTCACCACTGATGATGTCCAAGCATGTTGTAGATGTGTTCTGCATTCAGCTGCGTGGTGTTGTGGGGTCTCGTTGGTTGATTCTGGAGGTTTCATATCGGTCGATGTGTGGTGGGTTTATCGATCGATGGGGATGGTTCAGGTCGGCTAGCGAGCTGTCTCTGAATATCTTCTACCTTCTTTTGAATCCCTTCTGTTCTAAGTTCCAAACTTCGAACGTCACTCTGTACTGGGAACCAATACTTGTCTAGTAATCTGTAATCTTCGTCTCCACAAGCCTCAATGGATTTGTAGATCTCTGCTGTTGTCTCTGCAAGTTCTTCCTTGGTACAGAACTCTGGTGCTCTTGTATCGATCGATGGACTGGGTGGGTCATCGATCGATAGCTTCTGTAAGTGACTCTCGATACGTGCGTCAAAGGTTGTGTCGATCGATGTTGATGGTGCTGCATTGGTTCGATGGTCGTCTCTGAGATTCGAGTTGTGCGCGCAATATGTTGACTTCTTCTTGTAGGGCTTCTCTTTCTTTTTGTGCTAAGTCATTGCTAGACGTAATCCATAGTAGTTCTGCTCGAAGTCTCGATATGACTTTCTCCTGTTCTAGGCCCAATCCTGCTTTCTCCCAGTTGTGTTCACTGGTTCTCTTATTCAGCATGTGTATGACCTCTGCTTCTGTGTAGAGCTTGCAATCTGGAACTCCTTTAGCATATGGTTCAGCATGCTCCGGTAGACAGAAACAAGAGCGGCAAAAGAGTGAGGCTCTTTTAAGCAGCTTCTCAATGTCTTCTTTGTAGACATGGATGATATCTTCGTTGACCGCTCTTGCATAACCAGCTTCATCTCCGTAGACACCAAATTCGTTCTTCTTTTCCCAGGAGAAACGACGAACGCTGTGTTTGAAAGCTCTCTTCCCAAATTCGCGTTGTATATCGGTCGATGCACGTCGCCATGCATCGGTCGATGCTTGCTGAAATTGGTGCTGATCGTTAGGGTAGCGGGGTGGTTGGGTGTAGGGGTTGACTGGTCCATTGGCCATCTAAAGGATGTCTGCGACGTCTTCTTTGGGATATTGGAATGATTCTTCCATCTAGTGCTCGTGCATGACCTTCTGGATCCCTGAAAATACCATATTCATCCGGAATTAGTGAAGTAAAATCGAAAGTATGTGTTTGTACCTCGGATGGTGGTGATGCTGTATCGATCGATGGTGGGGCTGGTGCATCGGTCGATCTGTTGAGGAACATGTCGGTCGATCTGTTGAGGAACATGTCGGCCGATGGCTGGTGCTCCGTGTCGGTCGATACGGGTACTTCAGGTCGGATTTCCGATGGTAGTGGTGCTGTATCTACTGAAAAACTCTCATGATAACTGCTCGCCCAGCTTCCAATCGAGTAATCTCCGTCTCTTGGTTCGTGTGGGACATAGACTTGTGCGCAGTTAGGTTCGTCGCTCGTTGATTCAAAACGTCGTTTGAGCGATCTGGGTTGAGGCATATCGGTCGATGGAGAAGGGTCTCCATCGGTCGACGGTCGGAAGATGAAATATGGGAGGGGAAGTCTGACTTCGTCTTCTCGAAGAAACCTATATTCGGTGGCTCGTTCCTCTTCATAATCTGCATCGTACTCCTCCTGAGTAGTGATGCTAGCTAGCTCGGGCATGTAATGATCGTTCGCCCAATCATTGGTGCCAAAATCGCCGTCTGGAAACTCTTCCTCGATCTTTTGGAATAGCGTATCGATCGATGACCATGTGTATTCATCGGTCGATTTGGGTCGGCTGGTATCGGTCGATGGTAGAAGACTGCCATCGGTCGATGGATCTGGATCGGTTTCATACTCGGCCATGGAATCATACTCGTGGGCACAGAAACATGTTGCTATGAGTGCCGGGTTCTTCATCCTTGGGAACTTGATGATTGGAACAGGATTGTAGTGGATGGTAGGGTTGATGAGGGTGAGACATAGCTTGTTGGTTTTGAGATCACAAACGGCTCCAACTGTGGCTAAGAAGGCTCTTCCAAGTAGTAGAGAAGTCTTGAAGTTGAGCTTGTTGGCTAGGATATGGAAGTCTGTAGGAATTAGGGTTTCTCCAATCTGTACCTCAAGGTTTCTAACTATTCCTCCAGAGCTCTGCTGAGAACAATCCACAAAGATGAATGATTCTTCACTAGGCTTGATCTTCAGACCTAACTGGTCTGCCATAAGCTTGGGTAGGATGCTGACTCCAGATCTTGTATCACATAGGGCACGAGGAAACTCAACACCTCTGATAGAACATGGTATTGTGAACTTCCCTGGATTGCTCTTCTTTTCCAGGGTGGTCTTCTTCTTAAGACTGTCTCTGACTTGATGAAACATCCTCCTTATGTCTTCTTCTGTCTCTCTTGTTTCTCTGAAAAACATCCATAATCTGTGTGAAAAGTAGGCTTCTTCAAAAGGTTTCTCTTTAGGTATTCTAAGAACTCTTTTTCTGAAGCTTGACAATTCTTTCTCATTAGCTTCCCTTTTATAAGGCTTCGGTATCTTTTCTTTCCTTTTTATGAGAACTCTTCCAGTAGTTTCCTTTCTATCTCCATGGACTCAAAGATATCCGTGGGTCTCTCCAAGATGGCTTCCTGAGGGCTTCTAGTAGTGTAATACTGCTCCCAGAATGTGTCAATTCGTGCCCCACCTATCTTGGGGAGTTGCACTCGGCGTTGGGGTACCGTGTATCGAGCGACACTGACTGGAGTGCGTCGGTCGATAGCATGGTCTTCATGTCGATCGATGATAGGAGGGTAATTATGTCGGTCGATGTCTTGCGGTTCGATCTTGACAGGGACAGGCGGATGTGGGTGACGTGCTGCGAAAGCTTCATGAGTCATGGTATGGACTGTACTGCACTCGTATGGGTACTCGTCTAAGTCCATCGATCGACACTCATCAAAGTCTATCGATCGATGTACATGGGAACGTATCGGTCGATGATTAATGGGTGATATCGATCGATAGTAGTCGCGAACGAAGTCTCTCTCATCATCAGATTGCTTAATCTCTTCTACTACCTCTTGCCAAAAATCATCAGCCAGGATGGCATTGATGTTATTGTTGTTGGCAAGCTCTTGCTTCCTTTGGGCTTCTACTGTCTGAAACACCTGAGTCTCCAGTTTCTTCATATGTGTGTTTAAACCATCTAGCTCTTTTTGGAGGGTGTTGTAGACGGATTCGATCTTTCCATTGAAGTCTGTCTGAAGTTTATGCTGACTCTCAAGGACCTTGTCAAGCATCTCTTCCAGTTTAGTATCTTGGGTGGGTGGGTGTGGGTTGGAGTAGAATGAGTTTCCATAGCTCCTGTTGTTGTTGGGGTTGCTGCTGCTGAAGGTGTTAGGCTTCTGTGAATTCTGGTTGAAGTTGCTTCTCTGGTCTTTGTAGTTTCTGTATCCTCCTTGGTTACCAGACCTCTGAAAACCAGGTCCACTGACCCAGTTCACATCTTCTTCTATATAATCTTCACCTGCAGTCTCTGCATCCTCCACTGAACAGATCTGCTTGTTTAGTAACTTCTGTCTGGTACCCAGCTGTGCTTGTACTTCATTGATGTATTCCTTCCCAAGGAATGATGTGGCTTTTGTCTTCATGAATTTCTTCGTGTTGTTGCTGGAAGTTAAATTATCAATTAGCTTCATAGCCTCTTGTGGATTCCTGGTGTTGAAGTTGCCTTCACTAGTTGTATCAAGAGCTCTCTGATAATCCAATGTGATGCCTCTGTAGAAAGTGCAAAGAAGTTGCACTTTGTTGAAACCGTGGTGTGGGCAATCTCTTTGGTAAGACTTGAATCTGTTCCATTCATCTTTGAATGACTCTTCAGGATTCTGAGTGAATGTAGCAATCTTTTTCCTCCATTTTTCAGCGCGTGACTCATCAACGAAGTTACGCAGGAATGCGTTCTTGATGTCACTCCAGGTTGTGAGAGAACCTGGTGGTAGTTGTCTAAGCCACTGCAAAGCTTCTCCAGATAGAGAGTACTTGAAAAGCTTGCAGAGAAGATAGTCTTGAGGGACTCCATTGGCTTTTATGACGGTTATGAGATCCTCGAACCTCTCCAGATGGTCCATAGGATGCTCATTGGACAACCCACAAAAGGGTATTTGTCCTACAAGGGTGTAGTACTGCGGCTTAAGCTCGAAATCTCCTCTATAAATAGCAGGAGGGCGGATGGCTGATCGGTTGGAAATTTGTCCTACAAGGGTGTAGTACTGCGGCTTAAGCTCGAAATCTCCTCTCTGAATAGCAGGAGGTCGGATGGCTGATCGGTTGGAATAGAACTGATCTGGACGGTTGTAGTCAGCCAAAGATATAGCTTGGTTAGCCTCTTCTACAGGTTGAATGATGTCTGTAGATGCAGTCTCTTGCTCAGGTATGATCTCCTTCTGAGTGTTCAGCTTTTGACCTGTTGCATTACGCAGGTGACCATCTCGATCACGCAGGTCTCCATTCTCATCGGTAGTGAGAATAATAGGTGCTACCATGTCTCGCCGGTTAGTATCGATCGATGTAAGATGAGGTATATCGATCGATGTCGGATGAAAGGTATCGGTCGACAAACGGTTGATGTCGAGCGATGTGACGGTGAGAGTATCGGTCGACGTTGAAGGTTTCTCGGTCGACTGAGGTAGGCAAGTATCGGTCGACAGAGATGTGTTGATTTCGATCGATGAGGAGCGTAGGTCTTTGCGGATGCTACGTTCCAAGTCGTGAGGATATTCTGAGTACAAAAGGTGTTTGTTCTTGTTGCTTCTAGTACTCCTGGGAATGTACCTGAAAAAGACAAGAAAAATTTTTTTGGTGTCAGAAAATAAAAGAAAAATAACCTAGACCTAATTAGATTAAATCTAATGTTATCAAAGTTCCCCGGCAACGACGCCTAATTTGATATCACTCAAATGTTTAACCCTAAGAAGTGAATTACTCTCTCAAATAAGGGGTTCAGTTGTAGTACTTAGGGATCGAATCCACAGGGAACTAAGGAACACAATAGATATAATCCTAAATGATTATGCTAGGTTGAATATGTTTAAAATAGTAAAATTGCAGTTTTGTAAGCAATGGTAAGTTGCTTAAGAGAATGGGTTTTAGGTTTGAAAACAATAAAAGAAAGTAGTTAGATTCAAGGTTGCTATTCAGATAATCAGGATTATAATGCTATAGATGTTTTAATGAATTGCTTGCAAGATATATGAGAACTTCGATTCTTAATAGATCTAATAGCAGTCGCTAAATAGACACATCCATTGATCTTATTGCCAGCAATATCGACCGATGGTAAGATCCCCAGATCGGACGTTATAGGTTGCCGTCGATCGATGACTCTATAGGAGTATCGATCGATATAGCATAAAATCGAATCAAAACTGTGTTCACCAAGATCATAGACCGGCTCTTGCACAACCCTAGAGGATCTAAACTCATGCCAAATGATTCCAGGACAATGATTAACAAGTTAAATCACATCCATGATCATACTCTAGATAGCTACTCTAGAGTAAGCATTAGGGTGCATTTGGATAATGAATATCAACAATTCAACGTTCCATAGTTGGGGCTAATCCCTCATAACTATTTGAACCCTAAATCTAACAAAGAGATCTACTGAGACATAGCTGAGAGATTCATAACAACAAGGTAGTAATAGAAACTCATAGATAGAAGATTGAACTTTTTGTTCTTGGAACAACAAATCTCTTTGTGTGTTTCTTCTAAATCTAGAATTCTAAAACCTTTAAGAAATTAAGATGAAAAAGAAATACTTTATTGCAAAGGAAAAAGAAAAATATGCAAAGCTTTTCAAGTACAAAAGTAACTAGAACAATAGAAACATTCAAAAAGGCATAAAATGTATCAAAAGCATGTCTAGCCAAACACAATGGCAAAAACTATAAATATGAGTTCCATTAGGTTAAAAACTCGTCAGGGGCATTATTGTAATATTGGGAGGACTTGGGCTTCAAGTCGGCCAAGTTGGACTTGTTCTCCACGCATCATATCGATCGATGGTACATGGTGTACATCGATCGATGGAGTATCTCGACTTCATCTTCAATAGAAGCGTCATCGATCGATTACACAAGGTGTGTATCGATCGATATGTATCCTCATTGTCTGATCTTCATAGTCATCGCAGAAAACTCTCATTTAAGCTCCAAAAGGGCACCTAAATCATCACTTTACTCCAAAGTGCTCCTGAACCTGAAAACATACCTAATAGACTCCAAAACATATATAAAACTCATAAAAACATATCAATACCATGGCTAAAAGCGGATCAAAATCATGGTATATCAGAAATCAAAACACAAAGAAAAATAATGTGATGATTGCATAGTTAGTAAAAGAAAAATTTGCGCCTCCAAAAAACTAACGCATTAACTGCTGCATGGATGGGACTTACCGGTCGAGAGAACAAGCGTGAATACTCCATTAGTTATGGACAGTCAGAATCATATATATTAGAGCTGGTTAGCCTTTTCTGTTATGACCGAAAGTTGGTTATAAACTTGTTTTGGTTTGTAAGGAAGACGTTGCACGATGAGAATCTGGGTGATTGTAACATCATGATTTCTGGTATATGGTGATGCATGTGAATAATCTTAAGAGAACTGATGACTATTTTTGTCACCATATGCATTTGTCGTTTTGATTATTTGTTCAAAATGAACTACATAGTTAAGTGTGAATGAGCTGAATTTGTAAAATGATGAATGTTCTCTTAAAAGATCATGTGATGATTATATGGTTAATAAATAATATTTTCAAAACTCCAAAAATTAACACGGTATCCTTCGCATCCTATCCTATGCAACCTACGAATCGAAGAACGAGCATCTAATCTATTAAAACAAAAGTACACAGATAAAATACCCCTTAGATTTCTACAATATTTACAACGCAATGCCATTGAAATATTAAATAACCCTAAATAAAAGCTTTCAATGTCTTTTCTTAATTTAATTACTCTTTTCCTAAATTAACTTAACTACTTATTTAAAACTCATAAAAATAAATTATGAGCAAAAACAGATAAAAGAAACGTCCATTGTCTACGGACATTTCCCACGATGTATCCCCAGCATTACA
This sequence comes from Eruca vesicaria subsp. sativa, assembly GCA_932364175.1. Taxonomy (NCBI): domain Eukaryota; kingdom Viridiplantae; phylum Streptophyta; class Magnoliopsida; order Brassicales; family Brassicaceae; genus Eruca; species Eruca vesicaria. The sequence goes on from CAKOAT010385154.1 coordinate 193,125, forward strand.
ATTTTACTAAGTTGTAAATTCCATTATCAAAAGTTCTATTCCAGTGAGATAAAAAAAAAAATCCAATGTCAAAAATATATCAGTATTTTTTTCCAACTACTTCAAATCATTTACTGAAATCCTCCAAATTATTCATCCTAATAACTTTATTTCTTCCTATCTATATTCTTTATATGTACAGTTTTACCTGCACTAACCAAACTAAATGTTAAATTTAGTATGTCAAATATATATATATGTATATATATTTATTTATGTTTTATAGTATTCAAATAATTTATTTATTAAAAACATCTCTCTATTCATCTCTCTTAATGGAAAGCAACAATCATATTGTTATTAATTAAAAATCATGAACGTGTATAGATTTGAAGAAACAAACAAAATTGATAATATTCTCTATTTATTAAAAGTTCAATCATCTATATTATTAAAGCAGAATCCCTAATAGGATTCTTCCCTTGATTTTTGGAGTTATTTACAATGGTATGCCATTCCTACATATAAGGTTAATAAAATTAATTATTTTCAAACTAAAATGTTATAATTAATTTTCAACATATCTATACTAATTAAACCACCTAAAATCTTAATAAAATCAGTTAAAGCATCTTAATATTCGCCTACCATATTTAATTATATGGTATAATTACTAGATTAATTACGTACAAGATTTTCTATTGAAATGATTTAAATTCAGAATCGGTTAATGCAACTTTCTTTAAAACACTCATATGAATTATACGGATACACTTTTTAAACTACATAATTATAATATGTATTTCCTCTTCACTTAGTTCACAACTCATACATAAGTAACATCACCAAATAAAAACACACTATATCACCTTTACTAAGAAATAAATATATATTCACAAAAGACGATGGTCATATCGAAATATTTTCGTTTGACGTTTTTCATATTATAACCATTTATTTCACATTACAATAGACTTGGCATATTGGCATATTATAATTGTTTAAGTTCACATTATATATGCTGAAATTTTCAATCACTGTGGATGTTTACTATTAATAGTTTATGTTTACTATTAATAGTTTGATGTAAACTGTTAATAATACATCTCCTAAGCCTTAATTACAATTCTTTTTATGTTCTGATATACATGATATAGTAAGTTCCTAATTATATTTCTGGCACATCATCCTCATACATTATAGGTTTACTTCGTATAAAACTCACCTAAATACTATAACTAATATGATTCTAATTTTTATCACATAGTTAAACTTTAAATGAGATTAACATAAGCAACATATCACAAATGGGTACTAATGTGACATCGATATGTAAACAAAAACTGTAGTTGACTTTTGAAATTGTGCAAATATTTTAAATTTTATTTTTAAATAAAAATATTTCATTATAATACGGGTTAAAATCTAACATAATTATAAAAAAAATTATATAGTATGAGGGAAAATAAATTAAAATTTTAATATAACTCACCTGCAAAATTATTCAAATAAATCATATACACAATACAAATTATATAAAAATAAAACAAAATAAATTATATAAAGTTTGAATTGAATATTTTTTTGTCAACCAAATAATAATCCGGCGCTTTTAAAGCGCGGATCAAAATCTAGTGGAAGGTTAAAACTGAAAACAAAATGATAATCAACGAGTTTAGTATATTAGATTGAAAACAATTACAAACATAAGAATATACAATAAAAATATAAAAGTATTGTATATGTCAACTTTAAGATAGTGTTCATTTTCCTTGTGTTCATTTTTTGTTTTATATTTAAGTTTTGTTTAACATCTTCATTCATTCTATTTGATTTGTTAGTGATTTTCTTTGTTTAACCCGGAAAATTCTAGATATATACATATGGAAAGATTTAATCTAGTTAAGGGAGGTGTAATCTATTGACAGTTTTTTTCGGGTATACAAATGGGATGAGAGCAAGCATAAGTATCCATTTGAATATTCATGAGCAATTTAATTTAGTTTCATGAAGCAGGTGAACTGAACTCGAAATGTATTATTATCTCGAACTTTTCTCTTTGTACAAGGTTCCAAGCAATTTTCTTAGTGATTGTATTTATTCTTATTAATTAAACCATTTTTATTCAGAAATTAAATTGTTAATTCGAACGACACTTGCCTTAGAGTTAACTTTTATTCTTAGTGTTTATTTTCATTGCCCCCATTCCAAGTTGGTTTAAGATTTGTGATGTGCATTTCTTCGCTTTATGTAACATCTTTCTTAAAAAAAATCTTTCACTTTTTCTTTAATGAATTTATTTTCTCAGAAAAATTGGAAACATATATATATATATATATATATATAATATTATTAGTCTGTTTAACAATATTAGATATATTTTTTCTTAAGGATTTGAAGACGACTTGCAAATAGTTTGAGACGATAATAAATCAAGATAATTCCTGTATTTAGATAAGTTTTGAAGAAGTGACGAAATTAGTGACATATATAAGAAACCTAAGTATCAGAATTTTCTATTGGCTTTCAGTTTAGAGAGCATGTAGTGACATTTAATATAAAAGAAAAAAAGTCTACTGGTAAGAAGGGAATTTGAGGTAAAACGTAAAATCGTTTGTCTTGGGTTTGAACTTGTCAGAAACGAGATATTTGCTAGTGCTTTGAAAAAATGGAATTCGGGTTATTTGTTGGCTTAAGCCTCTAGGGAAATTATTTTGACCTCGACCATAGTTACAAAAAACAGTTGATACATTATATATGTTTACTTTATTACAGTTCCTCTTTTATGTAGAAATGGGAAATCCAGCGCCTATTTTAAACTTTTGATTAATGTTACAAGAAAATAACTATTAGGTGAAATAATTGACAGAATGAAAAGTATTCTTTTAGTATAAGGTCTTCATTTTGTTGATAGAAAGAAAATCCTTCAGTTGAGAAATAAAGACTCCAAGTTAGTTATACCCGTGTTGCCTATAAAAGCATTCCCCAAGTTCAGAGACTGTCCTCATTTCCTTGTCTTTAGAAAATGCATTTCGCTTATTCGTTTTCTACTTTGTCTACTTGGACAATTTTAATCGCATTGGCATGTCTTGTGTTTCATGCGTCTCTGTCCGATGCTCAACTTACACCTACCTTTTACGACACTTCATGTCCAAACGTCACTAACATCGTACGAGACACCATTGTCAACGAGCTAAGATCGGACCCTCGTATTGCTGCGAGCATCCTTCGTCTTCACTTCCACGATTGCTTTGTCAATGTAAAATATTATTCTTCATCTTTCTATTGCCTCGCTAATAATCTATGTGTTCCAACTTTTTGCTAAAAATACTTTTAGCAAAAAGTTTTTTTTTTAAATATCTTAGCAAATCAGGTAAAACCTAAAAGAATGATAACAAGTATAATATTTCAACATAATTTTCACATTGACTTGGGTGTTAATACACTCTCTTTTTTAAATTAATTATAATTGCCACTGTTTTTGTGTTACCAAGTAAGTGTTATACTGGAAATTAGATTGTAAATTCAGTTTATGTACAGTATAAGTTAATCAGTATAAGTTTTTTCACATGATTAGGTATCATATTTTTGTTTTCCATTGGTGATTTTGTCTTTTGGCTTTGGATAATACACCATATTTTATTTCATTTATCAAATTATTAAGCTGGCAAAAGAAAATGAATGTACTTATCATGTTCGACAATAATGATTGGTCAGGTCACTGGTTAGTTTCAGTGATGATGCCAAAACGTATAAATAAGTAAGATCTTTTATTCACCCCCACAGGTATTTTTTTTCTTTGACATCACCCAGCACAGGGGTTATTTGCGTTACATTATCGCTATGTATATAAGAAGAGCAGAGTGTCGTACAAATCCCATAGGTAGTACAAAAAAAAATATTTTTGAAAAATTAATAAAATTAAGGAGAATTTATTTCAAAATAATGTTCTATTAAAGAATAAAAAACTAAATTACAAACCTATGGCTACCGTACTCCTAACGTTATCATTTACAACCTAAATCATAATCACTTAACTCTAAATCCAAATATTTTATATATTTATTATATATATTTTTAAAATAGTTTAAAATATTATATATATAATTAATCATACACTTATAAATACGGTTATATTTTTTTTTATCTTTTAATGAATATATTTATTTTTTATCTTTTATGTTTTAATCAATTTTATTTTGAATTTTTTTATTTTTATCACAATTTTTAGTTATATTAAAGGCATTTCTCAATAAAAATCTCTGTATCTATATATTCAACCCGTAACGCATTAATTAATATAAAAGTAACATTTTGAAATTATCTAATCGGCATATGTAATAATGGATTTTCTTATCTTTCTATTAATATTTGTTTACGTCATGTTACTTTCCATTGAGTAAAACATGGTTTAGAAAAGTTTATATGGATGTTATAAATTGATTAGTTATTTGTTGAATAATATTGTAAATATGAAAGGGTTGTGACGCATCGATCTTGCTAGACAACTCAACATCATTCCGAACAGAGAAAGATGCAGGTGGAGAAGCAAACTCGGCTAGAGGATTTCCTGTGATTGACACAATGAAAGCCGCAGTGGAGAGGGCTTGCCCGAGAACCGTTTCATGCGCAGATATGCTCACCATCGCTGCTCAACAATCTGTCACCTTGGTATGTTCTATTGATCCGTTTTCTATGATTCATTACAAATATATACTTTCCCAGTCTTAATATATATCAAAGTCGTCGTCACTATACATTATCAACACTAGTACCTAAATTTGAAAAAAAAAAGTTGATCGAGAACGTCACGATCTATATATATAATTACTCATTATTAATTTTTTTCTGAAATAATGTTAAATTTATTCGGACAAAAAAATCGATTGTACAATGAAGAAACTTCAAAGTTTAGTGTTTATAGCTTATAAGCATAGAAAAGAATTTGAAATGCAATATTATCTTGTGGAAAACCTGAGGGTCATTGCATCATCATATCTGAAAGCTTTTCAACAATGTGACATGTATTTAAAACTGATCGAGAAGTATTCAAAACGCGTGGTATCATGAAGAAAACTTGACATGTTTGATATAGATCATTAGCAAATTTATATCTCGATCGAGAATATACTTGGTTGGGAGAACTGACTAAAGTAATAATCATATTTTCAAGAAGTAGAGTTAAAAGCTTCAGTCCGACTATATAATCAAGGATTTAATTACATGTTTATTTTTATATTTTCCCATCAAAATTGTCAACTAATAAGAATAATCTCTCTATAAGATCGGACAAAATATTGTTCAAAGAAAATATTATTCTGAATATATAGGCAGGAGGTCCTTCTTGGAGAGTTTCTTTGGGGAGAAGAGACAGCTTACAAGCATTTTTCGAACTAGCTAATGTAAGTCTTCCACCTCCATTCCTCACACTTCCTCAACTCAAAGCCATGTTTATTAAAGTTGGCCTCGACCGTCCTTGCTCTCTCCGGTAATTGACAAGAACTTATTAACTATCCTTTGTTGTAATTAGCGAGTTTATTATTAAACATGTGGTCATTCTTTTGTCAGGGGGTCACACATTTGGCAAAAGTCAGTGCCTGTACATTAAGGATAGACTATACAATTTCAACAAAACTGGTTTACCTGATCCTACTCTCAACACTACTTACCTCCAAACTCTTCGTGGACTATGTCCCCTTAATGGCAATCTAAAGGCCTTGGTAGATTTGGATCAGCATACCCCAACAGTTTTCGACAACAAATACTATGTGAATCTCAAAGAACAGAACGGTCTTATCCAGACCGACCAAGAGTTGTTCTCTAGCCCCAACGCCACTGACACAATCCCGTTGGTGAGAGCATATGCTGATGACACACAAACATTCTTCGATGCGTTTGTGGAGGCCATGAATAGGATGGGAAACATTACACCACTTACGGGAACTCAGGGAGAGATCAGGTTGAATTGTAGGGTGGTGAATTCCAACTCTCAACTCCATGATATGATTGAAATCGTTGATTTCGTTAGCTCTATGTGAGAATAGTGACTCAGTATTTGGCTATCGAATATATATGTTACAATAAATAAAGCGCCTCATGATGTTACTTGGAACAATGTATCTCGAGCTGTATTCGAAGATCTTCTCAGTGATTTGTTTTCTAATTTAATGATGTGTTATCACCATTTTTAATAATATAATTTTAAAAATACGATATGACATATGTTTTTTATAAATATTTATACTTTTGGAAAAAAATAGAATATGTAAATGACTAATTTATAGAAAAAAATACTATTATTAGTACCTTTAGTGAAGAATATTTAAGTTTTTATGTATATATATTAAAGTAATTAATTAATATCTTCGATAAATAAGTAAAAAATAGAAACGTGAATATATTGTTAAGTTAGATATTCTCGTGTTTGTCAAATTATTGTATGTTATTTATTACTGTAGATTAGGAACTTATCTATAATACGATAATAGTATATATATAGAATGTAGGGGTTTTGGCAAATTTGATTCAAAACTAAATATCAAACACAAAACTAATCTTTTTTTTTGGTCTTATTCAGTCTACTTGTTCACATTATTTACAAAAATGTTATTATTTTTTTTTTGAAAATTATTTTTTTTACTCTCTCAACCTCAACCTCATCATCTTCAAGTATTTACAAGATTGACATTGCCATCAATATCCTAACTACCATGAACAACCAATTTGAAGCTCTTAATGCACCTAAAATCGATTTACACGCTCTCTTTCTCGTTATGAACTAAAAACAACATCTCTTTCATTTTGTCTTCATATTCATCCAAAAAACTCAAGCTTTTGATTCAAAAATATTTTATGGTTGATAGAGCAATTCAAACTTACTATTCTTGGTGGGTTACTTTCGTTTGAGGTTCTGAGTGGTTAGAGAAGACTCCATATGCTAAGGAAGTCATCTCACTAGTTTAAGGTATGAAATTGAAATTTTTAACAGATCTTTTCGCATAGAAGACTTACTCGTAAGTCGTCTGGCTGTAAAAGACTTACGGGTAAGTTTTCTAGTCAAACAGATGACTTACTTCTAAGTCCTCTAGCTTTGTTTGTTAAAAAAAATCTAGAGAATACCGTAGACGAGTTACCATTAAGTCATCGAGGATAAACGGGTTAGTTTTGCATTTTATCGAATTGTGTCAGTTATTTAATTTTTCCTGGACGACTGTCTCTCGAAAAACAAAAATTTCAATACTTTATTAATGCTAGACGACTTATCTGTAAGTCGTCTCAGGTTAGTTTTTCAACTGGAAAATAAAACTTAAATATTTTACTTTTTTCAGACGATTTACACGGAAGTCATCCAGTAAGAAGACTTACTTGAAAGTCGTCCGACTTACTTGAAAGTCGTCCGACTTACTTGAAAGTCGTCCGACTTACTTGAAAGTCGTCCGACTTACTTGAAAGTCGTCCGACTTACTTGAAAGTCGTCCGACTTACTTGAAAGTCGTCCGACTTACTTGAAAGTCTTCCATGATAAAAAAAGTCGTCCAGATTTTTGTCGGAGATTCTCGTCAAACCTTGCTTATCTCGGACGACTTTCTCGTAAGTCGTCAAACTGGACAACTTTCAACTAATTCGTCTGGAAAAAGTAAAAAATTTAAGTTTTTTTTTCGAATTGCAAACTAACATGAGACGACTTACATATAAGTCGTCTAGCTTTAATTAAGAAATTTTTGTTATCCCAGAAACGACTTACTGGTAAGTCGTCCAGGAAAAGTCAAATATCTGAGACAAGTTGGTCAAATCCAAAACTAATCCGTTTATCCTAGACGACTTAATGGTAAGTCGTCTAGAGTTTTTTTTTAACAAACAAAGCTAGACGACATACAATTAAGTCATCCCATTGAAAAGTCAATTGCAAAAATGACATGTCTTCTAGACGACTTACTGGTATGTCGTTGGCGTCAGTGTTTAGTAAATTTTCATTTTCTCTACGTTTACTAATGTGTTTCATTTTGAATTTTTGCCAATGATGAGTCATTTACATGCAGTGTATGGAGAATGGTTGTTCAGAGATGGCTGTTGGGATTTTTTGGTTGATAATTTAAAGGAGCGAGAATTTTTCTTTTGAGTGAAGGTTCGACACATGCTGAACTGGTTTCAATGGTTCAAGAAGATTTTAACCTGGACATGAGCAAATAATCTGTTGAGATAACCTATTTACTACCAGCATAAATGATTCAACATATGGATCCAGACATCCCCTCCTATTTATGTTACAAGTGATAGACAAGTTCGAAACTTGCTCGAGATAACCAAAACACATGGAGTACGGCTTTGTGTATCAAGCCGTAGCAAGGTGGAAACGATTTCAGAGGAAAGGAAGAAGCTGATGAAGCTGATGAATGTTTTGAAAATGATGATGGTGATTTGGTTAAAGATGAGAAGGATGATGGGGAGAAGGATGATGGGGGAGGAGGATGCTGATATCTCTATTGTTGCCGAAGCGGACGAGAATGGTGAGGATTACAGTGTTTATAGAAATGTTAAGATGAGGATGAGGAAGAAGATGATGATATGTGTTTTGAAGATTTCAAATAACTTGAACCCCCTTTTTCTGAACCCATATAATCAGACGCTTCTATCGTGCTATGAGCGGACAATTCCGAAGAAAATACATATGCTATTGAAGGAGGAAGATCGAAAGGTAACATTATTTATGTCAACCAGAATTTTGTTAGCAAGGATGCACTGCTTTCAGAGCTGCGGTTGACATCAATGAGGCGTAAGTTCTCCTTCAGAATATACAAGTCAACGGAAACTCTCCTTGTGGTAACATGTCGGTTAGTGGTTGCGGATGGAAGATCAGAGCGAGTGTGAAACATGGGTCAAACACGTTTTGGGTAACAAAGTATGTGGAAACACATACATGCTCGGTGGGAGACCGAATCGCTCAGCGGAGACACTGTACTCCGAAGTATGTTGGTAGGCTTTTCATTGATTGTGTTGGAGTCATTGATGGGTTGACTCCGCAGCATATCACTGATGCAATGAAGAACATGTTTGGCATGATGCTTGATTACACAACTTCATACATAGCACTTCAGGAGAAGATGGATATTCGTGTCTGCCATCATATCTCACGCAAATCTTCTTAGCAAATCCCGATTCTATCACGGCTATAGATTTTGATTCTATCAATAGATTTAAGTATCAACTTCTCTTTTTTGGAACTTTTATCCAATGTTTAAAGTACCAGAGAAGGGTCATTGTGGTGGATGAGACTCACCTAAGTATCAGAGAAGAGTCATTGTGATGGATGAGACTCACCTAAGTGGGAATTATAGAGGTGTTAGTTGCATACGCACAAGATGAGAATTTTCATATATTTCCATTGGCTAGAAGATATAAGTCATAGCAGAAGACTTACATAGTCTTCCAGCCAAGATAAAGAGGTCCGGATGGTGTGATACCACTTAGTTCGTGATGTACGTGTTTTTTTTTTGTCGAGAGGTGTGTTCTACTGACTACAAACACAAAATGTTGAAAAGCAATCAGTTTTGTAGACTAAAGCAAGCTATTATGGAAAAAGCAATCACTTACGGATCAATTTTCAACCAGTCAACGAGCTCCTTCAACTTTCTTTTGTTAGGTGGTCCAAAAAGATTATAGTCTGGAGCTTGCTTTTTGTTTGGAATGATCACTTTGGCCGTGCTGTTTTCCGTATAAGGAGATTGCTGTGAGGCAGCAAGTTTCCCTTCGCACCTATACCTGCCAAAGTGTTTTCCCTCTTTTCCTGATATCTAGCATCCTCCTGTAGTAAATCTGAAACAGTGGGTAGTTGTTTCTCCAATAGAACAAGGCTCGATTCTGGAGGAAAGCTTGATTCTGGAAGTTTATCCCCGGCCTGGCTCGGAACTATACTCATCTCTTTCGAGGAACTATCATCTGCAGACAAATCTTTTGCTTTACCCCCAGCAAGCTCTTCCTTTCTGTGCTCGCCCCATTAACATTTTCACTCTGCAATATTAACCAAAACAAAACAAGCACACTATAAACAAAGATCCATTTCAAACAATAATAACCAAAGATCCATTTCAAACATGAAAGAAAATCCATATACAAAATCCATAAATAGAACCAAAACAAGCACACTATAAACAAAGCACACATGTTCTTTCATACAAGATACAAAGGAAATCCAACTTTCATTTCTTATTCTTAAGACTTTGTCTAGTCAATTTCTTGTTGCGAGAGGATGCTTCACTAACCCCGAGTTCGTGCGTTTTAGGTTGAGAGGTAGTGTTTTGAGATGATGCCCCTTTCCCTTTTTTGGTGATACCAACGATCTTCTCCACAGTTTCCACCCTTTCAGACAGATACTTGATCTCCTTAAGGCATGTCCCAAACCCTTGATTCATGGCATCGAGTACGTCCTTCAAAGAATCCTTCAACATTCTTTCAATATCCTCTTTGGTCAGCCCACTAACAGTGATAGTCACCTCTGGACGAGTCTCCGTACCTAACCTCTGTAGGAACCTCTGGACGAGGCTCTGTAGGAACCTCTTCAATCATGGCGTCGAGTACGTCCTTCAGGTGCCTCTTCACTAGGCTCTTTACGAGCTTTCTTAAGAGGTCTTACACTGTCTTTTTCATCCTTCACCAGAGCTATCGTTTTCTTCGCTGGACTCAAAACTGCCAGCTTTGTATTGACCCAAGTACCGGTGACTTCCCAGCAATCTATGGTCCACTTCCACGGTCTCTCATTATACATGAGTTTAATTATGTTCTTCGCGGACGGATACTCAACATCAGAGTCCCATTGTGGAAACATTTCACAAATTTCCTTCTCAACAAAGTTGATCACCCTAGTCTACAGTAACTAGAAGATATAAACTTAGATATTTGACGGATTAAGAAAGAGGGAAAGAAAAGACTTCGTAGAAAACTTATTATTAAGTCGTCTGGAAAGTCTTCCAGCTGGATGACTTAGAAGACGACTTAATAATAAGTCGTCTGAATAGTGTTCCCAGACGAGTTAATTATAAGTCTTCTACTAAGTCATCCAGCTGTAAGTCTTTCCAGCCGACTTAATTATAAGTCTTCTACTAAGTCGTCCAGTTGGAAGACTTTCCAGATGAATTAATCATAAGTTTACAAAAATTCTTTTGGAATGAAGTAAATACCTGTCTGGCGATAACTTCTTTAAATCATCTGCGTCTTTGGCCACCCTTGTAAGCCAGTATCGGTGGAGACGGTCTGTTTGGTATGGAATTACCATATTTATCACCCAATTCTGCCAGATCTGTGTACACCCAGACCTGGAGAGCTTGAATAAATCCATCAAAAGTTTAACACCCGAAATATCTTTTCCCTTCACAGAGTCCATCAGCACCTTAAACGCGACTCTCCCCCATGAATAATTCTTAAACCGTTCTAACTCCATCACTAGCCTTGCCAAACTAACCCGTGTAAGAGTTGAATACTTTCTCTCTTCAATGTATCCAGTGAAGATGGCAAGGTACCCAAGCCGTTTGCGATAATCCCGAGACCACCCTTCGCATCTCTCAAATGCTGCTATTATCTGTTCAGTAGTTGGCCCAGCTTCGACATGAACTCCCAACAACTCCTAGAAAGAAGCCAACTTCTTTGTAACAACCCGGTTTGGTCTCTCAAGGTCTTCGATGTACTCGCAGTTTAGACATGTGAGGTATTCAAACTCTAACAGAAAACCTCAAAGATTGTGACCAACAAGACTCCATAGCTCATACTTCTTCTTTATGTCGAGCTGGAAACCGAGCATGTAGTGAACCAGCCGTGAAGCCCAAGCAAATCTCAGCTCTTGGAACTTTATGAAAACTCCCAACTTAGACTCCTTCAGCTCTTCATATTCTTCATCATGAAGAGCATTATTTAAGGTAGTATACGAAATGCTATTCAATGCGGGGGGTGATATCATGATTTTGACCCGCTTTTAGCCATGGTATTGATGTATTTTTATAAGTTTTATATATGTTTTGGAGTCTATTAGGTATGTTTTCAGGTTCATGAGTATTTTTGAGTAAAGTGATGATTTAGGTGCCCTTTTGGAGCTTAAAAGAGAGTTTTCCGAGATGACTATGAAGATCAGACTACAATGATACATATCGATCGATACACACCCTGTGTAATCGATCGATGACGCTTCCTAGAAGATGAAGTCCAGATACTCCATCGATCAATGTACACCATGTACCATCGATCGATATGATGCATGGAGAACAAGTCCGACTTGGCCGACTTGAAGCCCAAGTCTTCCCAATATTACAATAATGCCCCTGGCGACTTTTTAACCTAATGGAACTCATATTTATAGTTTTTTCCTATGTGTTTGGCAAAATGTGTTTTTACATGCTTTGTATGTTTTTTGTACTTCAAAAGCTTTGCATACTTTTCGTGTGCTTTTGAATTCTTTTGTTCTTTTCTATACTTAGCAATAAAGTATTTCTTTTCATCTTAATTCTCAAAAGGTTATAGAATTCTAGATTTAGAAGAAACACACAAAGAGATTTGTTGTTCCAAGAACCAAAACTTCAATCTTCTAATCTAATGAATCTCTATTATTAGCTTGCTGTTATGAATCTCTTAGCTATGTCTGAGTAGATTTCTTTGTTAGATTAAGGGTTCAAATAGTTATGAGGGATTAGCCCCAACTATGGAATGTTGAATTGTTGATATTCATTATCCAAATGAATCCTAATGCTTACTCTGGAGTAGCTACCTAGAGTATGATCATGGATGTGATTTAACTTGTTAATCATTGTCCTGAAATCATTTGGCATAAGCTTAGATCCTCTAGGGTTACGCGAGAGCCGGTCTATGATCTTGGTGAACACAGTTTTGATTCGATCTTATGCTATATCGATCGCTACTCCTATAGAGTTATTGATCGACGGCAACTTATATCGTCTGATCTGGCGATCATACCATCGGTCGATATTGCCGGCAATAAGATCAATGGATGAGTCTATTTAGCGACTGCTATTAGATCTGTCTAAGAATCGAAGTTCTTATATATCTTGCAAGCAATTCATTAAAACATCTGTAGCATTATAATCCTGATTATCTGAATAACAACCTTAAATCTAACTACTTTCTTTTATTGTTTTAAACTAAAACATATTCTCTTGAGCAACTTACCATTGCTTACAAACCGCAATTTATTATTTTAAACCTAATCAACCTAGTATAATCACTTAGGATTACATCTATTGTGTTCCTTAGTTCCCTGTGGATCCCTAAGTACTACAACTGAACCTCTTATTTGAGAGAGTTATTCACTTCTTAGGGTTAAACATTTGAGTGATATCAAATTAGGCGCCATTGCCGGGGAACTTTGATAACATTATATTTAATTTGATTAGGTCTAGGTTACTTTTCTTTTATTGTTTAATTATCTTCTGACATAAAAATTTTTTTCTTGTCTTTTTCAGGTACATACCCAGCAGTACTAGAAGCAACAAGAACAAACACCTTTGTATTCAGAAGATCCTCACAGCCTGGAACGTAGCATCCGCAAAGACCTACGCTCCTCATCGATCGACATCAACACATCCTTGTCGACCGATACTCACCTACCACAGTTGACCGAGACACCTTCAACGTCGACCCATACTATCACCGTCACATCGCTCGACATCAACAACCGTTCGTCGACCGATACCCTTCATCTGACATCGATCGATACCCCTCACCTTACATCGATCGATACTAACCGGCGAGACATGATAGCGCTTATTATTCTCACAACCGATGAGAATGGAGACCTGCGTGATCGAGATGGTCACCTGCGTAATGCAGCAGGTCAGAAGCTGAACGCTCAGAAGGAGATCATACCTGAGCAAGAAACTGCAGCTACAGACATCATTCAACCTGTAGAAGAGGCTAACCAAGCTATATCTTTGGCTGACTACAACCGTCCAGATCAGTTCTATTCCAACCGATCAGCCATCCGCCCTCCTGCTATTCAAAGAGGAGATTTCGAGATTAAGCCGCAATACTACACCCTTGTAGGACAAATACCCTTCTGTGGGTTGTCCAATGAGCATCCTATGGACCATCTGGAGAGGTTCTAGGATCTCATAACCGTCATAAAAGCCAATGGAGTCCCTCAAGACTATCCTCTCTGCAAGCTTTTCAAGTACTCTCTATCTGGAGAAGCTTTGCAGTGGCTGAGACAACTACCACCAGATTCTCTTACAACCTGGAGTGACATCAAGAACGCATTCCTGCGTAACTTCTTTGATGAGTCACGCGCTGAAGAATAGAGAAAAAAGATTGTTACATTCGCTCAGAATCCTGAAGAGTCATTCAAAGATGCATGGAACAGATTCAAGTCCTACCAAAGAGATTGCCCACACCACGGATTCAACAAAGTGAAAATTCTTTGCACTTTCTACAGAGGCATCACATTGGATTATCAGAGAGCTCTTGATACAACTAGTGATGGCAACTTCAACACCAGGAATCCACAAGAGGCTGTGAAGTTAATTGATAACTTAGCTTCCAGCAACAACACAAAGAACTTCATGAAGACAAAATCTACATCATACCTTTGAAAGGAATACATCAATGAAGTACAAGCACAGCTGGATACCATTCAGAAGTTGATAAACAAATAGATCTGTTCAGTGGAAGATGCAGTAACTGCAGGTGAAGATTATATAGAAGAAGATATAAACTGGGTCAGTGGAGCTGGTTTTCAGAGATCTGGTAACCAAGGAGGATACAAAAACTTCACAGGCCAGAGAAGCAACTTCAACCAGAGTTCACAGAAGCCTAACACCTTCAGCAGCAGCAATCCCAACAACAACAGGAGCTATGGAAACTCATTATACTCCAACCCACACCCACCCACCCAAGATACTAAACTGGAGTAGATGCTAGACAAGGTCCTTGAGAGTCAGCAGAAGCTCCAGACAGACTTTAATGGGAAGATTGACTCCATCTACAACACCCTCCAAACAAAGCTAGAGGATTTGAACGCCCATATGAAGAAGCTAGAGACTCAGGTGTTTCAGATAGTAGAAGCCCAAAAGAAGCAGGAGCTTGCCAACAACCATAACATCAATGCCATCCTGGATGAAGATTTTTGGCAAGAGGTAGTAGAAGAGATCCAGCAATCTGATGATGAGAGTGACTTCGTTCGCGACTATTATCGATCGATATCACCCCGTGATTATCGACCGATACGATCCCATGTACATCGATCGCTTGAATTTGATGAGTGTCGATCGATGGACTTAGACGAGTACCCTTATGAGTGCAGTACCGTCTAGACTATGCCTCACGAAGCTTTCGCAGCACGTCACCCACATTCGCCCGTCCCTGTCAAGATCGATCCGCACAACATCGACCGACATGATGATCCTCCTATCGATCGACAAGAATACCACGCTATCGACCGATGCACTCCAGTCAGTGTCTCCCGATACACGGTACCCCAACGCCGAGTGCAACTCCCCAAGATAGATAGTGTACGTATTGACGCATTCTGGGAGCAGCATTACACTACTAGAAGCCCTCAGAAACCCATCTTGGAGAGACCCACGGATATCTTTGAGTCCATGGAGATAGAAAATGAAAACCATGGAAGAGTTCTCAGAAAAAGGAAAGAGAATATACCCAAGCCTTATAAAAGGGAAGCTAATGAGAAGGAATTGTCAAGCTTCAGAAAAAGAGTTCTAAGAATACCTAGAGAGAAACCTTTTGAAGAAGCCTACTTTCAACACAGATTGTGGATGTTTTTCAGAGAGACAAGAGAGACAGAAGAAGACATAAAGAGGATGTTTTATCAAGTCAGAGACAGTCTAAAGAAGAAGAGCACACTAGAGAAGAAGAGTGATCCATGGAAGTTCACAATACCATGTTCCATCAGAGGTGTTGAGTTCCCTCGTGCTTTATGTGATACAGGATCTGGAGTCAGCATCCTACCCAAGCTTATGGCAGACTAGCTAGGTCTAAAGATCGAGCCTACTGACGAATCCTTCATCTTTGTGGATTGTTCTCAGCAGAACTCTGGAGGAATAGTCAGAAACCTTGAGGTACAGATTGGAGATGCCCTAATTCCTACAGACTTCCATGTCCTAGCGAACAAGCTCAACTTCAAGACTTCTCTACTACTTAGAAGAGCCTTCTTAGCCACAGTTGGAGCCGTTTGTGATCTCAAATCCAACAAGCTGTGTCTAACCCTCATCAACCCTACCATCCACTACAACCCTGTTCAAGTCATCAAGTTTCCAAGGATGAAGAACCCAACACTCGTAGCAACATGTTTCTGTGCCCACGAGTATGATTCTATGGCCGAGTATGAAACCGATCCAGATCCATCGACCGATGGCAGTCTTCTAGCATCGACCGATACCAGCCAACCGGAATCGACCGATGAATACACATGGTCATCGATCGATACGCTATTCCAGAAGATCGAGGAAGAGTTTCCAGACGGTGATTTTGGCACCAATGATTGGGAGAACGATCATTACATGCCCGAGCTAGCTAGCATCACTACTCAGGAGGAGTACGATGCAGATTATGAAGAGGAACGAGCCACCGAGTATAGATTTCTTCGAGAAGACGAAGTCAGACTTCCTCTCCTACCCTTCATCTTCAGACCATCGACCGATAGAGACTCTTCTCCATCGACCAATACGCCCCAACCCAGATCGCTCAAACGACGTTTTGAATCAACGAGCGACGAACCTTACTGCGCACGAGTCTATGTCCCACATGAACCATGAGACGGAGATTACTCGATTGGAAGCTAGGTGAGCAGTTATCATGAGAGTTTTGCAGTGGACACATCACCACTACCATCCGCGATCCGACCTGAACCACACGTATCGACCGACACGGAGCACCAGCCATCGACCGACATGTTCGTCAACCGATCGACCGATGCACCTACTCTACCATCGATCGATACAACATCTACACCATCCGAGGTACAAACACATAAAATCGATTTTACATTACTAACTCCGGATGAATATGGTATTTTCAGGGATCCAGAAGGTCATGCACGAGCACTAGATGGAAGAATCATTCCAATATCCCAAGAAGACGTTGCAGACATACTTCAGATGGCCAATGGACCAATCAGTCCCTACATACAACCACCCATCTACCAGAACGATCAGCACCAACTACCACATGAGCAAGATGGTGCAAGAAACCTTCATTCCAACTCAGCACATCTAGCAAATCAACGCCTATCGATCGATACATGGAAGAAAGCATCGACCGATACACACCGCGAGTTTGGGAAGAGAGCCTTCAAACACGGAGTTCGTCGTTTCTTCTGGGAAAAGAAAGACGAATTTGGTGTCTACAGAGATGAGGGTGGTTATGCCTAAAGCATCAGTGGTGACATCATCCATGTTTCCAAAGAAGATACTGAGAAGCTGCTTAATAGAACCACAATGTTTGAGCGCTCTTGTATCTGTCTACCGCAGCATGCTGAACAGTTTACTAAAGGAGTTCCGGTTTGCAAGCTCTACACAGAAGCAGAGGTCACACACATGCTGAATGAGAGAACCAGTGAACACAACTGGGAGAAAGCAGGATTGAGCTTAGAACATGAGAAAGTCATCTCGAGACTTCAAGGAGAACTACTGTGGAATATGAATGGCAATGACTTTGCTCACAAAGAGAGAAAAGCCCTGCAAGAAGAGGTGGATGCAGCATCATCAGCATCGATCGACACGACCTTTGAAGCACCTATCGAGAGACACTTACAGAAGCTATCGATCGATGATATACTTAGCACATCGATCGATAATCGTGCACTAGACCAGAGAAGAACTTGAAGAAGTCACAAGGGATTTCTACAGATCTATTGAATTCTGTTAAGAGGACGCACATAGATCACTCGACAAATTTTGGTGGCCGGTACAAGGTGACGTTCAAGATTTGAAATGCACAGTGGAGAATATTCAGAAGGAGATCGAAAACATCAAGAACCAGCTCGCGAGCCAACCTACACAATCCGCATCGATCGACGAGCCTTTGCACCCATCGACCGACGGACATCCATCCACATCGATCGACAGAACTACACCAAGATCGATCGATACCACCCTATCGCCTGTGCAAAATACCCAAAACCTCAACACCATGCCGATGAGTACTGATCAAGAGAACACCTACAACAACACTGGACGACATGAGTGCAGTTTATCAAGCATTGAGGAGTGGTTACAGAGAATACACTATGAGGTCCATGGTTTGCAAGCTAGTATGACCAGACGCGAGAAAGCCACAAGAAGCTTCTTAACTTCATGGTTTGAAGAATCACAAGACAAGGAGGATACTTGTTCCCAACAAGTACGTGCAACCCACATCACTAGCCACCATACCTCCATAGTCAAGCTAAATGAATTTAAATAAGCTCTGAGTGGGAGGCAACCCACTGTTAGGTATTTTTTTACTTAGTTTTATTTTATTTTTACTTATTACTTTCGTTTTTCTTTGTTTTTAGGAAAATAGCTACACGATCACTACCTTTGTCGACCGATGAGACCATGTCTACATCGCACGACAAAACCCTATCCATGACGATCGATGGAAGTGACTCACCATCGATCGATACGAACATCGGTCAGGTAAATCGTTCACAATTCCGATATCAGTTCCACATTTATTATTTCTTATGCTCTAACTCCGAATGATTATACACTGAGGACAGTGTATGATTCAAGTCTGGGGGGAGTGAATTACTGATGCTACTTTACATTTTTGATCTCTCTAAAAAGTTTTCAAAAATTGGTTTTACTGAGTCAAGAAAAGGACAAAAAAATTTCAAAAAAAAATTTCTTTTTCTTTTTATCTTACTACTCTTTAGCACCATTCTTAGAATTGTTGATTGCATAAAGTACTATAGATGCTAAAGTGGATCACCGATCATCCCATGACAACACTTTTCATGATTGTTTGGAAGAACCAAAGCTGATTTCCAACCTAATCTGACATCTATTGCTTGTCTTGGGGCTTGGTATACAAGGGATCGGAATCCTCATGCAAGTCTGGAAGGTAAAAGTCTCAAAAATTTTGGTTTCCTTCTCTCCTTCCTTTGGCATCCCATAAAAAGAAAATAAAAGATTGAGATGATTTCCTGAGAGGCAGAGGGAGAGGTACATTACCCATGACCCTACTATTCTAAATCAAAGGAATGATCACACATTGTGGAAGCGAGGGAGAGGTACATTACCTATGACCCCACTATTCGCCTACACTTTCTAAAAAAAGCTATAAAAGTTGAAAGATCAATCAGATGAACATTAGTTGTTCATTGGGATTGATAAAAAATAAAAGAGAGTTAGGGATTCAGAGAAGGGGGATAAAGAGAGAAAATGAACCAGGATGAGAATGCCTGAAACTTGTTTGAGTTGAATCCAAGTTTTCTTTGATCGATACTCCTAGGGTAAAGCCTACACCTTTATTTTATGCATAAATGAAATCAGTAGAGGGGATAGTCAGACAAGATTGTTTAAGTTGATTGGCTAGATGAATTTGGTTGCTAAGCTAGGATATGGTATAATGTACTTATGTAGTTAGTAATATGAGATGTGACTTGCAACAAAGTAGAAGTGCTGATTTTAGAGCTAAGATTTTATTGAGTCCTTACTGTTTTTAAACTTCTTCCAAAAGAGACTAATGGTTTGCTTGAGGACAAGCAAAAGGTTAAGTCTGGGGGAGTTGATATACCATGATTTTGATCCGTTTTTAGTCATGGTATTGATGTGTTTTATAAGTTTTATATATGTTTTGGGGTCTATTAGATATGTTTTCAAGTTCAGGAGCATTTTGGAGTAAAGTGATGATTTAGGAGCCCTTTTGAAGCTTAAATGAGAGTTTTCCGAGACGACTATGAAGATCAGACTACAATGATACATATCGATCGATACACACCCTATGTAATCGATCGATGACGCTTCCTAGAAGATGAAGTCGAGATACTCCATCGATCAATGTACACCATGTACCACGATCGATATGATGCGTGGAGAACAAGTCCGACTTGGCCGACTTGAAACCCAAGTCTTCCCAATATTACAATAATGCCCCTGGCGAGTTTTTAACCTAATGGAACTCATATTTATTGTTTTTGCCTACGTGTTTGGCAAAGTGTGTTTTTACATTCTTTGTATGCTTTTTGTACTTCAAAAGCTTTGCATAATTTTCTTGTTCTTTTGAATTCTTTTGTTCTGTTCTATACTTAGCAATAAAATATTTCTTTTCATCTTAATTATCAAAAGGTTATAGAATTCTAGATTTAGAAGAAACACACAAAGAGATTTGTTGTTCCAAAAACCAAAAGTTCAATCTTCTAATCTAATGAATCTCTATTATTAGCTTGTTGTTATGAATCTCTTAGCTATGTCTGAGTATATTTCTTTGTTAGATTAAGGGTTCAAATAGTTATGAGGGATTAGCCCCAACTATGGAATGTTGAATTGTTGATATTCATTATCCAAATGAATCCTAATTCTTACTCTGGAGTAGCTACCTAGAGTATGATCATGGATGTGATTTAACTTGTTAATCATTGTCCTGAAATTATTTGGCATAAGCTTAGATCCTCTAGGGTTACGCGAGAGCCGGTCTATGATCTTGGTGAACACAGTTTCGATTTGATCTTATGTTATATCGATCGATACTCCTATAGAGTTATCGATCGACGGCAACCTATATCGTCCGATCTGGCGATCGTACCATCGGTCGATATTGCCGGCAATAAGATCAATGGATGAGTCTATTTAGTGACTGCTATTAGATCTGTCTAAGAATCGAAGTTCTTATATATCTTGCAAGCAATTCATTAAAACATCTGTAGCATTATAATCATGATTATCTGAATAGCAACCTTGAATCTAACTACTTTCTTTTATTGTTTTAAACCAAAACCTATTCTCTTAAGCAACTTACCATTGCTTACAAACCGCAATTTACTATTTTATACCTAATCAACCTAGCATAATCACTTAGGATTACATCTATTGTGTTCCTTAGTTCCCTGTGGATTCGATCCCTAAGTACTACAACCGAACCTCTTATTTGAGAGAGTAATTCACTTCTTAGGGTTAAACATTTGAGTGATATCAGTGGGCTCTTGCCCTACTGTATGTATCCTACGGGGGAGTTCCGGAATACCCATTTTTTCTGTAAAATAATCAAAGACAATCATCTCAAATACACAACCATCCAGTATAACAACCATCTCAACCAGATGACTTATAACTAAGTCGTCTAGCAAGTCTTCTAGTTGAAAGACTTATATTTAAGTCGTCTGGAAAGTCTTCCAACTAGAAGACTTTCCAGACTACTTAATTATAAGTCTTCCAAGACTTCCAAAAGAACATTGTAAAGCCAACCAGGAAATTCGGAGAAGATATAGTCGCCTTCGACACAGTGGTTATAGATCTGCAAAAATAGACGTGAAAAAAGAAGCGCGATGAGAACGACAGTGAGAACGACGTTTTATGTTCATATTTTCCTCAATCAATCACTTGACAATAAGAGATATAACTTACCGGCGGCGGAGTTCAACGAAACGCCTTTAAGAGAAACATCGCTAAGGTTTACAGAGAAACGACGCTAGGGTTTCCTCTTAGATCTGAAATAGAGGAAGCGGCGGTGAGAACTGTGGTGATAACGAAACGGCAGAGAGATAACCGGCGGTGAGAACGATGGATTAAAGAGATTCGACGAAAATCGCCTTTGAAATCACCTTTAAGAGAAACGGCGTTAGGGTTTTCTAAATTTCGCAAAAAAATGAGTAAAAAAAACATCTTATATATGTCCGGTAAAACATCCGGCTAGGTTTAAAAATAAATGGGTAAAATCAAAAGTTTGGTTCGGTTTGGACGACTTACTAGTAAGTCGTCTGCCTTAAATATATTTACCAAACGACTTAATAGTAAGTCGTCCAGACTCTAAACCCTAAACCCTAAACTAAATTGACTAAATTAAGTAACTAACCACGTTATAAAATCAAATTATACTTAAATAGTGTTTACTATACATAGAAATAAACACACTTAGGTAAATTTTAAACTTTTTTAAAAAACATTTATGCTTTCAAAAATCTAGCCCTAAGAAACACATACAATACTACAACATATGTTAGGAAAACCTAAACTAAAAAATATCATGACTCACTACTTTCACTCATCTATGTTGAAAACAATTAAATTTTGTTATATCTTAATTTATATCTCTTAAAACATATGTTAATTACATGATTTCGATTTTTTACTTATCAAAATATTTTTTACATAAATTTTAAATTATTTTTAAGAATAACTATACTAGACGACTTACTTGAAAAGCGTCTGTACATAATATTTGCGGAGGTTAGAAATGTAAAAAAATTTGGGTTTTTTTTTGTTCACAAGAGACTGGTTATAATTTCAATAGTTTTTTAGGTTACTTTTGCATTTGATTTAGTTTTTGAGTTTATTTTTGCATTTAAAATCAAGTTGTGAGTCATATTTGGCAAATTTTTCTGGTATATAATTATATTTCTAATTAATATTTTTGTTTGAAATGGAATACAAAATACCAAACCAACCGTGTGTGCATATATTGATATATAATGAGTGAATGTTAGGTTAATTTTCAATTGTGAGCCAGTTGCTTTGGTAAAGATAAGAGTATTTCTAGTAGTGAAAAATATGTCATATTTTCGTATGAACTAGTTGCGTTAGTTTTAAACTTTTTTATCAATAATATTAAGGGAGAATCAGGAAACAGTAGATACAAATTATAGATTCGTTACAAACCGTAGAAAGTGTGGAGAATTAAATGGATTGTTTCCACTGACAACGTTTTTGAGGATGCAGTGGTTAGTATTTTTTTTTTTTTTTTTTGACAACGAATGGCTATTCTATTACTCAAATTTGAGGTGATCTAGATAATCAGACCGGAATAGAACAACCAATAAATCATAAGTCCTTATGGAAAGATATAGCAATTTTAGCTAAAAAATCGGAAATCTGATTTTGCTCTCGTGGAACATGAGTGATCTTGAAGTCTGGGAAGCATATCTGCAGAGTCTCTATCCTTTCAAATTCTGTTGTAAAGTTTGGCCAGGCATGAGGTTCCTTTATCATAGCAATAAGGTCCTTACAATCTGTCCAAAAACTTTGCTATGTCGAATGTTGAAGCATATTCTCCATCACCCATCGCAGTGCTTTTACTTCTGAATGCAATGCTGATTTCCGTCTAATGCAATTTCATGTCCCCATCAATTGAGATTTCCCAGAACTGCTCATCCAAACCCATCCACTCCCACTAAACCTTGCTGTTGATGTCCATGATCCATCAATCATACATATGTTCTCCCAACATATGGCTTGGGATTCCTCAGCACTATTATCTTGTCTAGTTGGTGGCACCATCTCATTCGCATTAAACTAGGCTTGGCATTCACTCTCTGCATAACAAACTAGCTCCAATGGATCCCTATCTATCCCCTGAAAAGCTTATCATTCCGTGCTTTCCATATGTACCAGATTATCCAGGGATAAGGATCCATGTCATATTCTGGTTTGTCGATGATGTTCTTTCTTCAGAAGAGATAGTCCATAGGTAATCAGACTGGAATAGAACAACCAATAAATCATAAGTCCTTATGGAAAGATATAGCAGTTTTAGCTAAAAAAATTGGAAATCTGATTTTTCTCTCGTGGAACATGAGGGATTTTGAAGTCTGGGAAGCATATGTGCAGAGTCTCTATCCTTTCAAATTATGTTGCAAAGTTTGGCCAGGCATGTCCCCATCAATTGAGCTTTCCCAGAACTGTCCATCAATCATACATATGTTCTCCCAACATATGGCTCGGGATTGCCCAGCACTATTATCTTTTACCGTTGGTGGCACCATCTCATTCGCATTAAACTAGGCTTGGCATTCACTCTCTGCATAACTAACTATCTTCAATGGATCCTTATCTATCCCCTGAAAAACTTATTATTCCGTGCTTTCCATATATACCAGATTATCCAGGGATAATGATCCATGTCATATTCTGGTTTGTCGATGATGTTCTTTCTTCAGAAAAGATAGTCCATATTTGTGTTCGGAGCTGGGAAGATATCTGGGTTCGTTGGAGTCGCTGGAAGAGACCACACTTGAAAAGCCGCGGGAGGGGGGGGGGAACAAAAATGGCATGGTTTACAGACTCTTCTACTTCTCCACATATGGGGCAATAGTTATCACACCTCATATTACAGCGCACTAAGTTTTTCGTTACAGCCATATGGCATGTTATCAATTGCCATATAAGATGGCATATTTTCTTTGGCGCTTTAGCCTTCCAAGCAAAGGTTTGGAGCTCTGTGATACTTGGCTCTAGTACCTCCTTCTCAATCTCGGCCTTTAATAGGTTCTATGCTACCCAGTAGCCGGACTTAACTATGTATTGTCTATTTCTGGTATAGTTCCAGCAGTATGTATCACGCCTATGAGCAGAGCTCTTCGATACCTGATTGATAAGATCGCTGACTCTCATGTTTGGGTGGAGAACTGGAACAAGGGGGATAGTCGGTCTAGTAGGTGTTGCCAGAATCCATGAATCCTCCCACACCTTGACTTCATATCCAGAATGTACTTTTTGTCTGATTCCCAAAGAAGTAATTTTCTTGCCGTTATGATGCTAGTCCACACATATGATGGGTTGCTTACTGAGTGTGCTCTAAATGTTGTACTCAGTCTATGGTACCGTTCTTTCAGGACTCTAGCCACTAACGAATCTAGATATTGAACTAACCGCCATATTGTTTTGCTAATAGCGCCAGATTGAATTCATGGATCATACATAAACCAATTTCACCTTCTTCTCTTGGTAAACATACTTTTTTCATTTCGCCCAATAAATTCCTCTTAGTGGAGGGTTTGAGCTCCACCGGAATTGTGTAGTGGCACTTTCAAAGTTCTCACAGATTTCCAATGGCAGTAGAAAGCTAGATATAACATATGTCGGAAGAGCTAAAAGGATGGATTTAATCAGCACTTCATTTCCATCTTTTGAAAGCCATCTACATGTCCATCCATTAACTCTGTGCATTAATTTCTTCTTGAGAAAAGCAAAAAGCTTACACTTGGATCCGCTTATATCTTCTGGAATGCCCAAGTATGGCCCCCTTCCTCCTTCGTTATGAATGCCAAGTGTATCTTTAATCTCATGTTTCACTGTTGTTCTTACCAAAAGTAAGGAGGACTTCTCAAAGTTAATTCATTGTCCAGATGCGTTACCATATTTCATGACTACTTTCATTACTTCTTCACACTCATGGGGCTCCACCTTACAGAAGAAAAGACTATCATCAGCAAATATAAGGTGAGATACCGAAGGACACGCTTGTGTTACTCGCATCCCCGTTATCTTCCCTTATTTCTCTGCATGATTGAGAAGGCTAACGAGCGCTTTCGTGCATAGAATAAAAATAAAAGGAGACAAAGGATATCCTTGACGTAGGCCTCTTTCTGGGACAATATTTACCCTTGGTTGCCCATTCATAAGTACTTTATATTTCACTGACGTAATACAACGCATTATCCAGGTAATCCAGACCTCTGAAAACCCATCTTTCGCATGACAACTTCAATTAAAGACCATTCCATCCTATTATATACCTTACTCATATCAGTTTTAATGGCCATCTTTTTATTGCGTCCACTCGGTTTAGTTCGAAAAAACATGAAACATTTCTTGGACAATCATAATATTGTCTGAAATTTGTCTTCCAGCGACAAAAGCTAACTGGATTTCTGAAATCCTATCTGGCAGAACCTTCTTTAATCTTTGGCATAAAACCTTAGAGATTATCTTGTAGCTGACATTACACAGACTAATGGGCCTAAATTAAGACATTTCATTTGACTTTGTTGTCTTTTGGATGAGACATATATTTGTATCGTTCAGCCCGTTGGCCATCGCCCACTCGAAAAGAAATTTATTAACCATAAGAGTTAAATCTTCTTTGACAATATCCCAGAATTTATGATAGAAAAGCGCAGTCACCCATCTGGTCCCAGACCCTTCTCTGGATGCATAGCAAACAGTGCTAGTTTAACCTCCCATTCAGTGACGGAGGCTGTAAGGTTGTCATTCATTGGTCCAGTAATCGTCGTGGATACTTCGGACATTGCCTCCTCTATATCTTCTGGATTAGAGGATTCAATGATTTATCAAAAATAGCTAGTAGCAATGACCATCAACCCTTATTCGTCCTCAATAACATTTCCATTTTCATCCAAAAACTATGTTATTTTATTCCTACCTCTCTTTTACTTTGCTAGGGCATGGAAAATTTTTGTGTTTCTATAACCTTCCCTTATCAAGAAAATTTGACTCTTTTGTTTCCAAAACATTATTTCTGCCCTAAGAGAAACACGTAAGACGTTCCGAAATTTGATCTCTTCTTTCTAGTACAGGATCTCCATAAAAAATTGTCATAAAGACTTTTATTCCATCAATGACTGCCTCAATGTCAATCATTCTGTTATTTAAAAATAAAATAGTAACTTGAAATTCATCCATATAAAAGAGCTAAACACCCGATTTATGAGTTATTACCATATTTTAAGAAATTTACCAAAAAATAAATCAACATTAAATGTAATTTATCAGTTATTGTCATATTCTATAAAGTTTACAAAAATATATATCAACAATAAATGTAATTCCATGTCATATTTAACTATAAGCCATGTCATCAATCTAAGTAGTCATGTCATCATTTTTTTTGTAAAAATGATTGTAGAGAAGACATGTAACAAATCACTTCGCAAATCATATATAGGAGATGAGAAATGACCACAATGTCCTTATCTTTTTCTGTAAACACAGCTACCGTATATTTCTCCCTTATAGACAATTATTTATCTTTTTTTCTGGCTACTTAAAGCACATATCTATCAAGTTGTGATTAGCATAAGAGATATGGATCAAACTGAAGCAACTGATTTTCAGTTATCTTACACCAATTTTTTAACCTTTTTATCCATTTTGTTTTTGCTTTTAACCTAAATGAGAAATGACCATGATATCTTTATCTCTTTTCCCGAGAGATAGATTCTGTAAACACAGTCGCCGCATATCTCTCTCTTATACATCATTGCTTCTTTTTTTTCTAGCGACTTAAACACAAATCTATCAAGTTATGATTAGCATAAGAGATATGGATCGAAATTTTAAGTTTGAAACAACTGATTTTCAGTCATTTTACACCAATTTTTTAACCTTTTTATCCATTTTGATTTTGTATTTAACCTAAATGAGAAAGGACCATGATGTCCCTATCTCCTTCTCCAAAAGATAGATTCTGTAACACAGCCACCGCATATCTCTCTCGTATACATGATTGCTTCTTTTTTTGTCTAGCGACTTAAACACAAATCTATCAAGTTATGATTAGCATAAGAGATATGGATCAAATTTTTAAGATTGAAGCAACCAATTTTTAGATATTTTGTGCTGATTTTTTACTTCACGGCCAACTCAGAAAAAGTTTGGATCTCGGCCTAGCCTCAGCGATCACCCATTCCTCGCCACGATGACCTCCCAGTTAGTGAATATCCGGCCTCCTACTCGCCTATACGGACTTGTTTTTGAACTAGGGATTTTTCTATGTGATTTTCTGTGGTCATATACCGGATATTAAAATTTAAATTAAATAAATCATAATAATTATTAATGTCATATTTTAGATTTATAAATTAAAATTTATTTTTAATAATATTATGTTATTGCTTTAATTAGACATGTGATTTTGTGTATAGATTATTTGTTCGGTTTGATTATCATTTGAGTATATTTAGTGGCATCTACTTATCCAAGTTAAAAAAATATTTTAATTATAAATAGATTAAATTTTGATTAATTTTAGATGCATTTTTCTTGGTTTAGTGAAGCTATGCATGATATATTTTGTTTTAAAATAAATAGAAAAATATTAATTAAAGTGTGATTGATTAATAATTATATATTTATATGTTATGAGTGATTCCCTAATTTATATGTATAAAAATAAATAGAATACTATTAGATAATAAGATGTTGCTATATGATTGGATCTTTAATTTTGAGTAGAAGAATTGGTCCAGTTAAGCACATTGTGGATATAGTATTGAGTTGTTTTTGGTTCTATTAGAGTATAATCGATTAGTTATTTTACATTGAATATGTTAATATCAAATTAATCTTTTAATTTCATTTAGTTTGGTTCATCCTTTTAAGTTTATAAATACATTTTATAAAATTGTGTATGGTTTGATAAATGTTCCTTTGAAGAGAAAAAACTGTTAATGGATTCAGAATTCCACTAGCAAATGTAATCAACAATATATTAAATAATCATGTACAAATGTGGGAGTCGATTTCACCCTACTGTCAAATAAATCGTAAAAAAGGAAACTTCGGGAAAACCCTAAGTTTCCAGAGGAACCGGCTATCTGCGAGAACCGCACAACGAAAATAAGATGACGAAAATACTTAGAATTTAAATGAGAATAAACGAAAACAGAGAGCAAAGAGGTTCTTATTCCGAATCTGCGTAGAACTG